>JAKEYF010000276.1:0-74558 GCA_021527775.1 Lactarius sanguifluus
TACGTTTCCTTTGTTCGCTCTCTAGGACCCAGATCCTAGGATCGCGCCATATGTTTGTCCCTGACAAACACCGTGTACTAGTATATAAGTCCCACGCTACCTAGCTTGTACGGTAGACTTGACTTCTTGTGTAATACCACACCGCTGTCCACTCTCACGAACCGATCCTTTGAGTCGCACTTTCGCTTGACTCCCCGTCTTCGCTTGCCGCTGCGCTTGAGCTCACCCTTGCTATTACCCTTGTGTCTACGGAGGCCAAGTGGTACTTGTTCACCACCGAACTAAGTCGTAACTGACTTGCTCCTGTCCCGTTACCGTCCGTGACTTAACCGAAGTACACGTCGTACTTAACGCCCCTGTGGTGGCGTTACACACGAAAAGCCCTTCTTAGAGCCCTGAAGGAGCTGGATCTTGACTTAGAGAGCATACAAATTCCTGCCCTTGAAAAGATTATCATCTTATATACAATAGTCAAGGATCTAAACTCCTAAGCTCCAACTTAAGCACACCTCTGTTATTTACATCATGGACTGCCCCAATCATGGAGGGATGTTGAGACGCGACTATTCAAAGTCACATGTCTCGTGGGATCTGATTGTGTCAGCCCACATACTAAATACAGTATCTGTCCCTTATGGACTCTTCTGGACATTCCGGACTCTTACGGACCGCTTTTGTTTATCTTTATTGTCAGAGTCATACATGGCTCTTATTGTTCTTTATTGTTAAGATACCGGTATTGTCTGCTTTAGGCAGCTATTGTTCTCTGCCCTCCAATGGCATTTCTCCCTCTGGCGCACAGACCACATATATTGTGTTTGGGTCACCAGTGCGCACAGACCATTCTTATCTAAGCGTCCTGTATATAAGGACTGCTGTTTACGCCTCTACACTTCAGAGTTCCCTTCACCTCTGAAGTGTAAGTCCCTTTCTCTTTACTTCTCTTATTACCTTTGCTCATAGACGTTCTATAGTAACTTGTCTACTAGGTATGCAGTTGTAACAGAGTTCCCTTCACCTCTGAAGTTAACTTGTCTACTAGCACTCTTGCTATCCTTACCTCGCTTGTTAGTTCTGCGCTCAACAAGCTTGCACTGCGATTTCGTCAGTGCTTTGACCACTGTCAATGTATTGCGTGGCGTGGATCAAGAAAGAAGGGGGATCTGCTTCGACAGATGTTACCACGCCGGAACCGGAGATGCGAATGGTGTCGTCGAGGTTGGGTCCATTCATAGCAGACAGTGGTTGCATCTGGCATCTCAATTAGCATGTCGTTTAATGTAATTCGTTAGCGTCGCACCAATTCTATTTCCCCCAGCAGGTTGATTCTGTTCTCGTCGGTGTTCTCATTGTTGATGTGGCATCCTGGTTTGTATGCGATAATCTGTCGGTTTTTTAGCAAACATGTGTTGGTCAATTTTGGCTACTTTCCTTTGCCCGGACTTCGTAAGTATCATCTTGTTTCTTGGTTTTATCTCTTCCCACGTAACATCTGAAGCTGCCCACTCCATCTACGGGTGTGTCCGCACAAGTAAAAGAGGCATCGTAGATGAAAGTGTACGGTTTTCCAGGCACAGGACGGCGATTCTCCAAACTGACGAGTCCGGAAAGAGCGATGCAACCAGGGGGGATTTTTTCTGTAGACATGGTGGTCATGCAGTCGTCTGTTTGCGATAGGGGTTGTTGGTGTTCCCGCCATTTCCTGTTTTGTGGGGGGCATTTTTCAAATTTCCCGTTTGAGTTGTTGACAGGCAGGAGCAGGTGGAGTAGATTGCAGCAGAGAAATTAGGGGAGGACGGAAAGCGAAGATAGGCAACTTTGATAGGAGAGCGACGAATAGGAGAGATCGTCCAGCGTTGGGCGTTGTGCAGGAGGCCACGTCGGTCGATTTCGCCAAGGTCTTCGAATGTATGATGCTTGTGTTCGTCCTTTGTTCAAGGAGAGGAGGGCATAAACGTACATTAACGAAATCGCCATCGCGATGAATGCGAAGTGGGGAATATTAACCATGAAGTATGTCGCTTAGAGAGCGAAAGTTAGTCAGCGCTGTAAACAAGTTTGGTTAGCGAATGCGGGTATGTAGTATGGCTGTGTGCGAGGGTGTTATTAAGGTGACGAAGTCTGTTAGTGGTATGGATGTATTTGTGACATCAACGGTGCTCGTGGGGAGATTTTGGTGTTAGTTTACAGTGCGTGCGTGAAACCAACAGAGCAATTTATTGAGTTTGATAGTGTAGGAAAGAGAAACCAAGGGGACGTCGATGTCAAAACGCTTTGTAACATATGCTCTGTCAAAGTAATAAGCGGACTAACAGACCAACGCGGTCGGAAAGTGCGATAGCCTAATAAGTGTTGAGCGCAGAACTAACAAGCGAGGTAAAAGAGCAAGATGCTAATAGACAAGTTAACTTCAGAGGTGAAGGGAACTCTGTTACAACTGCATACCTAATAGACAAGTTACTATAGAACGTCTATGAGCAAAGGTATTAAGAGAGGTAAAGGGAAAGGGACTTACACTTCAGAGGTGAAGGGAACTCTGAAGTGTAGAGGCGTAAACAGCAGTCCTTATATACAGGACGCTTAGATAAGAATGGTCTGTGCGCACTGGTGACCCAAACACAATATATGTGGTCTGTGCGCCAGAGGGAGAAATGCCATTGGAGGGCAGAGAACAATAGCTGCCTAAAGCAGACAATACTGGTATCTTAACAATAAAGAACAATAAGAGCCATATATGACTCTGACAATAAAGATAAACAAAGGCGGTCCGTAGGAGTCCGGAATGTCCAGAAGAGTCCATAAGGGACAGATACCGTATTTAGTATGTGGGCTGACACAATCAGATCCCATGAGACATGTGACTTTGAATAGTCGCGTCTCAACAATAAGTAGGTGTCAAATCACGTCGCCTGCTTAAGCGACAACTTCTCGATACACTACGTTTTTGGTCCGTGGACTGCTGTTGTCGTTGAGAATGCATTTAATTTTTTTTTGGGATCTTGCTCTAGAAAAAGCGACGTAGACTTGGCTGTGAGCAAACGCGGGAACTCGTAGATTGATGCCAACGGTGCTGAACGATTGTCCCTGGGCTTTATTGATTGTGATTGCGAAGGAGAGCGCAAGTGGAAATTGGAGTCGATGAAGGTGGAATGGTAAATGATTGTCGGCTGCGATAAATTTGATCTGAGGGAGTGGACAGGTGTCACCGTTGTGCAACAGTATTTCGACGACTCTGGTGCTGATTTGTGTAATGATGCCTCTGGACCCGTTACAGACCCCAATGTCAGAGTGCATGTTTCATAATACGATGACGGGGCAGCCGATTTTGAGTTTTAATCCTGCTTGAGGAAAACCGGATGGGGCGGCACTGTGTAGTACCTCTGATGGATAAGAGTCGTCAGCGATGCAAGCACGCTCTGGATCAAATGCTTCGTCGATAGCCCATAGATCATGACAGCGGCCAGGGAATTTGTCAAGGATGAGTTCGTTAATTTCGTTGGCCTCTCGGTTGTGAGGTGCAAGAATGCAGTGATCCTGAAAGTAGCTCATTTCATGCGCCTGTCCTATGTTTGGATACGTGTGAAGAATGAGGTGGTCGACAGTGTTTGAAGGGCAGAGTAGCCAGTGTGGAATCAACACATGATCATCTGCGTTGTTCAATTCACCTTTGGCCAGGCGACGCAACCACTGAGCGTATTCTTGTTCGTGAGGGTCGTTTCCTACACGCATGTTTCTCTCCAGCGTGAGAAAGTTTGGTACGATTGATGTCCATAAGGGCGAAGAGGGTAATGCTGCGTTGATAATGTCCGATTTGGTACCATATGTAACCACAGGGAGTGTTTGCAAAAAGTCGCCGCCGAGAACAGTGGGAATTCTGCCAAACAATGTGTCGTTGTTGCGAATGTCTTGTAACGTACGGTTGACTGCCTCAAAAGTGTGTCGGTGCTGCATTGAACACTCGTCCCAGATGAGTAATTGGGTTTTCCTCACTGTGTCAGCGAGAGTGGTGCATTTGGAAATTGCACAGGTGGAGCAAGGATTCAATTCGATGGGTATCTTCAGAGTGGAATGCGCCGTTCTTCCACCGGGAAGCAGCAATGCGGCAATCCCTGAAGAGGCAACGCAGACAACATGCATGTTTTGAGAGCGCGCTGCGAAGCATAGTGTGTTGTAGACAAACGTTTTGCCCGCACCTGCAGCTCCCTGCAAGAAGAATGTGTGAGCTGTCGCCGTGTTTGCCGATTGTAAGATAGAGTCAAACGCAAGACGTTGTTCATCGTTTAGTTTGGGGAGAGAGTGTGCAAGCAGTTGTGCTTGCTCGTCTGGAGAGAATGTGGGGGAGTGTAAAGGGTGGACATGTCCCAGTATTGTATTCCACTCTTTTGTCGGCTTGGGGAGACCGACGGAGACCATGCTTTTGTCGTCCAGTTGCAACCGTTGTTCGAGAAGATGGAGGCCGTAATCGTGGACGATGTCGTCAGTTACGTTGGACACGTTTAGACGGCGGAGACATAAAGGAAGGTCGTCACAGAGGTCTTTCTTAAAAAGCTGCCATAATTCAGCTGGGCAAGATGGTTGGCAGTCTCGGACAATGGAGACGAAAAGCAATCGCATGTTTCGCGCAGTCATCATATACTTTCCTTCTTGCAATGTTTGTTTAAACTCGTTGTCGTCTGCTAATAACCCACGGGCAAGGCAAGCGTTGCGAATGGTTACATAAGTGACACCGTCATTTTTTTGAAGGTCGTCGAAAGATCGCAAGTCGGGGACGTGACAGAGAATGAGACGGGCGTAGAATTTTTCACCCGCGTTAGGAGGGATGGAAACCAGTCGTCCAGATGTATTTCCTCCTTTGCGAGGATACCATCATTTGCCGGAAGGATCCCATGTGAATTTCAAAGGAAAGTCTGGATAGACTGTATCTCGTCCTTGCGGATATTGCTGGTTTGCTTTGAAAAATGCGGTGAGCTGTGTGTCTGTCTGATCACGAAGTCATCCCAGATGGTTTCTGTCAAATATGACGTATTGCTCTCGTTCGAGATGAACGGGAAGTTGCATTAGAGGAGGAAATTCCTACGAATGTTAGCAAGACACTGGACAGCTGCTGAGGATTCGCACCCTATCTGTGGGCCAACCAATCAATCTGGCAAACGCCTCCGAAGAAGAAATATATCGCGCATCAATATAAAGTTTTATCTCGTCACGTTCGCGTGGCTGGTCGACCGGGGTAATCCCCTGGTCGTCTTGCAAATGGATGGTCAATGAAGCACGATTGGGGCCTTTGTAAACATACTTAATGGCAGTTTTGAGTGAGAGAGGAGCGTAGGGGTGTTAAGTACGACATACTTTGTAAATGTACTTGACTGCGTGAAATCCGGCAGTACACTCGACGTTGATATGCGCATTGTATTTGAGCAGTAAGTAAGGACAATGCACGATGACACTGCAGTTATCAACGAAGCTGTTCCCCACAGGCATGAAACGGCCTGTGTCTCATCTGCGTGTCTGCACGTACGAGTCACCGGTAATTTCTGTATATGTGCGAAATGGTTTGGGGAATTGTTTCGAACATTTGCCATGTGCGTCGAGACATGGAGACGAATGTCCGACACCGCATGGACCATGCACCATAAATTTCTTTACGAGGTCAAAGAGCTGAGGATTGAGATCGGGATCGGGGAACTCAGTGGAGATGACACGATCGATGGCCTGGGGAGTGGCGAGATGAGAGGAGCGATCGAGAAAGACAATGAGATGCGTGTGAGGGAGGCCTCATTTCTGATATTTGACAGTGTACATGTATCCTTTAGCTTTCCCAAAAATTTGTCTTTTCATGATGTCGTCTAAGAGAGATTCGAATTTGAGGTGAAAGACGCGTGCGACAATGTCAGGTCTGTGATGAGGCAGTTGATTAGGAAGCAATGCTTCTTTCACTTCTCTCCATTGTGGATTCGCCGTGAAGGTGATGAATAAGTCAGAACCACCAAATCTGCGTAACAGCGAGAGCGCGTTTTGTAAGTTTTTATGCATGAAGCGAGGTCCGCTTGTGTGACTGGAAGGAAGAATGATTTTTTTTCGTATGGATGCGGCGTCAACACCTTCCTGCAATGCGTCAACCGCACCTTGATAAAGTTCAGCGCAGAGATTGTCCTGGTGATGGCGTATCCACCACAGTCGTGAGTTTTCGGCGGCTGCCCATAGATGAACCAACAATTCTTGGAAGAGCAGCTCCGCGAGGAAGAAATGATTAGACTCGACGTGTGCGTTCCGCGGATGTAGCCTAAACTTTGCGAAATCACACAGCGAAATGAATGTTTGTTGGCGAGAGGGGGCACCTTCGACATGCACAAATGGAATTTCAGGATGCCAGCTTAATTGACCGGTGGGGCATAGCAGAGGAAAGTGCAAAGTGAGATATGCTGGATAACATTCTGAGACACGGTGTTGCGATCGGACTCATTGGTACGGACTGCAGTCTCACGGGGTTCTGACTACCCTAGTATTAGTCAGGGACAGTCGTCTCAGTCAGCTTGTTGTGGTTATCACATGTCTCGTAGTACGGACTTGACTCATACCTAGGACAGTCGTAGTAGGGTTCGAGCTATTATGGCGACTGGGTACCTTACGTTCAGGAGGAGCTTCAAAGCTCCTCGTCAACTGTATATCTAGTGGGCAGTACGAAGACCGAGCTCCTTAGCTTGGTCTTCTTGAATCCTAGAGCCGCTTCTGCCTTCTTCTCTCCCTGGCAGTGCCCTTCTCGTCTTCCGCCAAGTCTCGCGTCTCGCCGTAGTACGGGAGATCGCTCGTCAGCATATACGCCTGGTGGATCTCGCCCCAGTGCTCACTGCAGTCGCGTTCCTTGCTAGGACGCGTACTCACGTCCGTTAAGTCACTCCTCCCCTGTACATCGTGCCACTCTGTCCCCGCTCAAGTCGAGCATCGTTAGGCGGACCTAACGCAACATTAAGACCAAGCTACCCATAGAACACACACAGTGGCGTCCACGACAGGCGACCGGTGGGGTTGGAACCAAGTCCAATCATATATTATCCCAGGAAGGGGGGAACGAAACGTCCCCACGCGCTATCTAAAAGCCGCTAGGTGGAGGACACACAGAGGAGAAACCGGATACTTCGTCGACTTCCCTAACCGACCAAGTCGGTACTACCCAGTTGAGTTCAGCTTCGAGCATACCTGCTGGTGCATACTCGCAACAAACGACGCAGGAATACGAACAGTAGTCAGACCAACAACGCACGAATACCGGTGCGACATCCTAGAAAGCGAAGTAGTTCCTGCAGCGAGAGTCGGACCCATTGACGGCGCGATCACCACAAGCACCACGGAGGAAGACTCCGGATCGGATAGAAGCAGCGAAGAATCCGAGGAAGACCACCTCTCGCAGGTAAACGCAGAAGAGGAAGAAGAACTAGCGAACCTAGCCCAAGGGATTACGATTAGGGACGCACCACAAGCTGAGCAGATCACTGTTCACCCACCAGTCGAGATGACAACCACACAGTTAGAACCAACGTACCAAGTCCAAGTAGATCCCATACAACTACCACAAGACGGAGTCCCAGAAGACCTACTCCCCATCAACCCCAGCACGGGACATCGGATGACCGCGGACGATGCGGCCCTCATGAGAGCCATCGGACCCGACGAACCAGACCCCCCAGGAGAGGGAGGACCGCCAGGCGGAGGCCCTGGAAGGGGCCACCCACACGGAGGAGGAGGTGGAGGACCCGGAGGAGGTGGAGGACCCGGAGGAGGTGGATTCCCAGGAGTAGCTCCCACCGGTAACCCACCTCGATCGTCAGACAGACTCCTAGGCAACCCTCCCATGGTCTTCAACGGCGAGCGCACCAAAGCCTTGCAATTCAGAGCGCAATGGAACCTCTACCAAGGAATCAATAGTACGAGCGACATCATGCGCAACTACTACCGCCGATCACTCCTCTTCCTCGGCTACATCCAGGGGGAGATGGTCAACGAATGGGTGATGTACATGACCGACTGGCTGATGCGCCAGACAGAAGCCAGATTCCCTGAACACACCCGACGCCTCTGGGAAGAGACCCTCAACGCCTTCACCCGACGATTCGCCAATACAATGGAAAAAGAACAAGCACAAGCAGAGCTGCGCAAAGGCGTCCATATGAAGGAGGGGGACATTGACAGCTACGTGGCTACTTTTGAACGCCTAGCCCGACAAGCTGACTACAACCTCGATGCCCCTCAAACGCTGGACCTATTCACGGCAGGACTACCGAAGGCACTGTTCACTAAAGTCTACGAACAATACGAACCCACAACATTCGAGGCATGGAAACAAGCAGCGCTGAAAAAGCAGCAACAGTACATGCACCTACAGGCACGTCTTAACTCGTTAAAGACACCCGCTCCGCGAACTACTGCACGCCCCAGCCCATGGGGAACTTCCCAAAGCGGGTGGACACCAAGGAACCTCTCCCATCACCAGAACCCTAATGCAATGGACACCTCCGCAGATAGAACACGGGCGCGAGGCGCAGAAGCAGAAGACGCCCAAGGAAGGCTTGCCGGAGCAGAGTTTATACTCAATCAACAGAGGCCGCCCTACCCACCCAGAGGGGGGCCGAAGGGGACGAGGCAGAGGAAGGGGACCACCCCGAGACAGCAAGGGAAGTAATCTGCTACACCTGTAATCAAAGGGACACTTCAGTCGCGACTTGCCCACAGCATCGCAACAACGCACAAAGCAGCAACAATAGAAGGTCAGAAACAGACTACTACGCCCAAGAACCAAGAACACAAGTACGCGCAGCCGTAACCCCGCAGCAACAAGCCCAGGAGTGGCTCCAGGGGGTGGCCGGAGCACCGGATGAAGTAAAAGATCTGGTCCTTCAAGAACTATGGGGAAAAGAGGGTTTTCCAAACGCCTGAACCCGTCGGCCTGGGTGAGGGCGCTCCGTTGTAACTCTGTAATAATCACACGCTACCGATCGTTGAGAATTCCAGTTTCCGTCCGAACAAGTTACAACATGGCCGAAGTAAGAGCACTAGTGGACTCGGGGGCCACAGACAGTTTCATCAAACCCGCATTCGCAAAACGAATGGGAATCGGTCTCAAAGAACTAGAGACCCCCAAAAAGATATGGAACATCGATAACTCAGAAAATAAAGCAGGGACTAATCACGCACTGCGCAGACCTCGATGTACAAACCAAAGGAACCCGCAAAACGATGCGGTTCCTACTTACAGATACGGGAAACGAGGACGTCGTCCTCAGCTACCCATGGCTGGCCTGCCTACGAACCACAGATTAGCTGGCAGCACGCCGTCATCAAAGAAGATGCATACCCGGTGATTCTACGAACCACCCACCCCGAAGAACGAGGAGTAACCATCGCATTCGCCCCTACCGAGTTCACCGAAGAAGAGAAACGCCACACCATGCAACAGCTCTATGACGAATGGGAGGCAGTGAGAACACGCACCACTGCCACGGAACTAGCCATCGAAGCGCAACAATTCACCAGTGCAACAGGAAATCCCAGAAGAGTATGCAGACTTTGCCAACGTGTTCAGCGAAGAGGAATCACACCGCTTCCCTCCTTCGCGACCCTGGGATCACGCCATCGAATTCAAGAAGGATGCCCCATCCGCCATCGACTGCAAGATCTATCCCATGTCACGCGATGAAGACAGTCGCCCTCCGGAAATTCCTGGACGAGCAGTTGGAGAAAGGGTACATTCGGCCGTCAAAATCTCCTTACGCATCATCCTTCTTCTTCGTCAAGAAAAAGGATGGAAAACTGCGACCAGTCCAAGACTATCGCAAAATCAACTCATTTACCGTACGTAACCAATACCCCCTGCCGCTCATACAAGAACTTCATCACGGATCTGGGCAACGCGGATATCTACACCAAACTTGACGTCCGCTGGGGGTACAATAACGTCCGCATCAAAGAAGGGGACGAAGAAAAAGCCGCCTTCAAAACCCGCCATGGATTCTTCGAACCACGAGTCATGTACTTTGGCCTCACCAACTCGCCTGCCACCTTCCAGGAGATGATGGACTCCCTCTGCGGTCCCACCATCCTCAAACATGAATCACTGGGCACTACCATCCGCGTATACATGGACGACATCGGCATCGCCTCCCGGAATGGCCGCGCAGGCCACATCGCAGCCGTACGTGACATACTCCAGATCGCAAAAGACAATGACTTGTACTTCAAGCCAGAGAAATGCGTCTTCAGCGCACCAGCTATCGATTACCTGGGGGTAATCCTTGAAAAGGGGGTGACACGTATGGACCCCATCAAAGTAGCCGGCATCCGCAACTGGCCAACGCCAACCACAGTCAAACAGGTCCGATCTTTTCTTGGCTTCTGCAACTTCTACCGCCTCTTCATCAAAGGATTCGCCACACATGCACGCCCGCTGAACAGACTAACGCGAAAAGACACAGAGTGGCGATGGGGACAGGACGAGGAGGACGCCTTCACAAAGCTCAAAACCTTGGTCACAAGCGAACCAGTACTCGCACACCCGGACCTCCGAGAACAGTTCGAGATGGAGGTGGACGCATCAGGCTTCGCAGTGGGCGCCGTACTCCTGCAACGCAAAGAAGACGGCAAACGACACCCCATAGGCTACTACTCGGCGACGCTTAATGAGGCGGAACGCAACTATGATATCTACGACCTGGAACTGCTAGCCATCGTCAAAGCCTTTCGCCACTGGAGACCCCTACTCGCAGGCTCGCCGCACAAAACCAAGGTATTTTCCGACCACCTCAACCTGCAATACTGGAGGTCACCACAAAGAATAAGCAGACGCATTGCAAGGGAAGTACTGGAACTATCCGAATACGACTTTGAGATTCACCACATCAAAGGCATGGCTAACGGAAGAGCGGACGCACTCTCCCGAAGACCAGACTATGACCAAGGGGATAATGACAACAAAGATGTGGTGGTCCTCCCCGACGCGCTCTTCGTGCGAGCCACACAAGTCGAGGCCATCATGCCAAATGCCCTGACAATAGAACCTGGAGAGATGGAACGACCAGACGCGACGTACCATCAGGACGAGGACTACCTCCGCCCCTGGATAGACGCGCACCGACTGAAAAAGATCGAAGGCACCTGGTACAAAGATGGAAGACGAGTGGTGACGGGTGGACTATATGACAAGAGAAGTATCATCTCCGCGCACCATACACCACCCGTTTACGGACACCCAGGTATTAACAAAACCTCACAACTAGTAGGACGCTATTACTGGTGGCCAAACCTCACCCAAGACGTCCTAGACTATGTCAAAGGGTGCGCCGAATGTCAGAGGCACAAGGCCAACAACCGACCAACTCGGGCACCGCTGTCCCCGATCTACCCCGACCCCGAAGCACTCCCTTTCGAG
This sequence comes from Lactarius sanguifluus, assembly GCA_021527775.1. Classification (NCBI taxonomy): domain Eukaryota; kingdom Fungi; phylum Basidiomycota; class Agaricomycetes; order Russulales; family Russulaceae; genus Lactarius; species Lactarius sanguifluus. The sequence goes on from JAKEYF010000276.1 coordinate 11,417, forward strand.
ACCATCGCCCTCGACTTCATCACCAAGTTACCCCAGTCACAGGGGTTCGACTCGATTCTCACTATCACGGATCATGACTGTACTAAGGCGGCCATCTTTATCCCCTGTCGAGAGGAGATCACCGCCGAAGGAACCGCCGCCCTATACGCCAAGCACGTCTTCCTACGGTTCGGACTACCCTCCAAGGTCATTAGCGACAGGGACCCGCGCTTCGCTTCCAGGTTCACACGAGAACTGTGCAAAATCTTAGGGATCTCACAAAACGTCTCCACTGCCTACCACCCCCGAACGGATGGACAATCGGAGCGGACTAACCAGTGGCTTGAACAATACCTCCGCTTCTGGGCCAATGAGAGGCAGGACAACTGGGCGACCTATCTCCCTATAGCGGAATTCACGCACAACAACTGGCCCCACGAGACCACCAGGAAGTCCCCTTTCTACCTCCTAATGGGGTATAACCCACGTGCTGATTGGATCGATAGGCCATCACCCATACCCCAGGTGGCACTGAGAATCGACCAGTTTCAGGAGGCTAGAACGCAAGCCAAGGCCCTCCTTATCAAGGCACAAAAGTCATGGGTCAAACACAAAGACACGCCCAAGTACAAGGAAGGAGACCTCGTGTGGCTAGAAGGACGCCACCTACGAACCAACCAACCAACCACGAAGCTTGCGCCCAAGAGGCATGGCCCCTTCAAGGTCGTACAGGTGATGTCCCCTGTCAATTATCGCCTCGAGCTTCCCACGCAGTGGAGCATCCACCCAGTGTTCCACACCGATCTTCTCACCAGATATCACGAAACCGCGACGCATGGGCCTAACTATCAACGCCCACCTCCGGATCTGGTAGGAGGCGAGGAAGAATACGAAGTTGAGAAGATTCTAGACTCGCGAAGGTTCGGGAGAACTCGGAAGCTGCAGTATCTTGTGAAATGGAAGGGGTATCCCGACTCGGAGAATCAGTGGGTCGACCGAAGCGACGTGTTTGCTGATCAGGCCATTCGGGATTTCAAAGCGCTGAACCCCGCGGGGGAAACACACATAAGAAGGGCACACTACGAGCTAAGTCCCTCAGCATTCCCCGCTACCGCTTCTCAACCTGTCTACCTCCACACTATGTCTTCCTGTTCGCTCCCGTCTCAGTCCACGATCGACACCGTCACCCAGGCCCTGGTCACCACCCACGGACCTGTCACCCGGGAGGACGCCATCACCATCCTCCAAGCCTTCCCCAGCCCCACCGTCGAGGGAGGCGCCGACTCCTCCGGTGCGCAGCCTGTTGCCTGCGCGGCAGTCACGGAAGAAGAAGAGCGTGCCCTACTCGAGGGCCAGGCCGCAAATAGCCTCGTTCCATACCTTGACGGACACGGTGACCGTGAACCTGTCCAAGTACCACACCGAATTCGGGCCCGTGCGACCATGGAGGGAGGTGGTGAAGGGATGGAGGGACGAGCAGCTGCGACGGGCACAGCTGAGGATGCAGGAGTTGAAGCACAGACGCCTGATGCTCCGGAATGGGGCCTGGCCGAGGATGCTCCAAACGACTACCCAGCTACGCACCCCCACATTCAATCCACCACAGACACTGACGATCCCCGAGAGACCCCCTACACGCTCAACACCGATGGATCCCCTATGTACAAGCGGGACCTCGGGGTAATGGGCCCCCTCACCCACCAACCCCTCGTCACCATCAGCACGCAAATTCCCAGTGGCTTCAAAGCCAACACTGGCATCAACTACATCCCATTCCGCATCGTCTCCCCCGACGGGGTTGAGCGCGAAGCCCGCTACCATCAAGTGATCCTGGGGCCGGACCCCATGGTGGTCGGTATCATCGACGAGTCAGACAAGGTCTACGCTCGCCCCCTCTACGCCGCCCCGCACTACATCTACGGCGGCAAACCCATGTACCCCGCGGCGGACATGGTCCTCTTCACTGAGGCTTTCGAGGATCGGGCGCGCGTCGACCGCTGCCTCGACTCCCTTCACGACCCCTCCCTCTCGGCGGAGGTCCATCGCTTCCGCGCCGCCGACAGGGAGCGCGTGCGCCTCAACCAGCGCATCGACGACCTCATCGCCGCCCTGGGGGAGATTCAAGGCAAGGTGACGGGCTGTCAGCGTCGGCTGGAGATGGCTAACGCGATGGAGCGCATTGAGGACGAGGCGGGCACCATGGTGGACTACGAGCTGACGAAGAAGAAGACTCGTCGGGGCAGGAGAGGCGCCCAGCAGCCGCAGCGTACGCGGATTCGTTACGAGGAGGAGGGTTTTGGAGCGTCGGGGCGTCGCACCTAGAAAGGGGGTGATGTTGCGATCGGACTCATTGGTACGGACTGCAGTCTCACGGGGTTCTGACTACCCTAGTATTAGTCAGGGACAGTCGTCTCAGTCAGCTTGTTGTGGTTATCACATGTCTCGTAGTACGGACTTGACTCATACCTAGGACAGTCGTAGTAGGGTTCGAGCTATTATGGCGACTGGGTACCTTACGTTCAGGAGGAGCTTCAAAGCTCCTCGTCAACTGTATATCTAGTGGGCAGTACGAAGACCGAGCTCCTTAGCTTGGTCTTCTTGAATCCTAGAGCCGCTTCTGCCTTCTTCTCTCCCTGGCAGTGCCCTTCTCGTCTTCCGCCAAGTCTCGCGTCTCGCCGTAGTACGGGAGATCGCTCGTCAGCGTATACGCCTGGTGGATCTCGCCCCAGTGCTCACTGCAGTCGCGTTCCTTGCTAGGACGCGTACTCACGTCCGTTAAGTCACTCCTCCCCTGTACATCGTGCCACTCTGTCCCCGCTCAAGTCGAGCATCGTTAGGCGGACCTAACGCAACACACGGACCAAATGACCTCCTTGTGGGTGCAAGATCACGTCCAGAGAGTTGGTGCATGCGTCTTCATCCCCAGGGATTATGAGAGCAAGTTCATTGTCAGCAGTAGGCAAATTGTATCTGCGCCGGTCCGTGCCTTGGTGAAAATTCAACTGAATTCGATATTCAGTCAAAGAAGTGGTTTGGCTCAATTGATACGCTTGTTGATAGACGGCAACGTATGGGTGACTTTCTTCTACCATGCGTTGCAGAACCTCCATTGTGCCGACATCCCTCTCCGGATTGTTGTGCATACGATATTGCAAGGCTTCGTTGTGGTCATATATATACATTTGACTGTACGTAGGATGACGGTCGTCGTCAGGCAGAATGGAACCAATTTGATGGTGAATTTCGCCCTGTATTTTGTATATCGGAGGCCCATGACCGTCATAAGACGTTCCTATCAAAGAGCCACTTCCCCCCGTCGAGGTGAAAGCGAGAGCTTTATTATACGATCGAATCTTGCGACGAAACTCAACGGCTTGTCGAGATCTGCCTTTGTAAAGCCGGCACAGACAGAGAGGAATCGGGTCGAGGAAGTCAATCGCCACTTCCCCGCCGCGGCAACATTCAGCAAACTCGGGATTTCTTTTTGGGGAACTCTGCTTTTTCTCTGCCATCCAATGTAATGCGTGACAGTGAGCACATTCGATCGTAAAGGGTCCCAAGTAATGCTCGACAACTTCATCAGCCACGGGAACATGACATGCAATCCGATACTGTGCGATGTGTTCAGTGGCAGATGTAAGTGAGAAGGAAGATACGGTACAGTTCGCAAACGACTGCATGCATTCTGAAACGAAGGATCGATGGGCTGTGGAGAGAGAGGACGAGAAAGTTGAGACGTTTCTCTGTCTGCTGGTGAGCGACCATGTTGGGAATCCTGTCAATGAGTGTCGTTTAGATTGTCTTCGTAGTGGGGGGTCATCCCCATCCAAGTGAAGCGCACACGTACGTTGTCATATGGAGACCGACGCTGAGGCACTGTTAACAGCGATCTGCAGACGTTCGTACACAAACGTACCCTCAAACGTCGTTCTTCTTGTCTCTGTCTCTCCCGGCGAGCCCGTTGACCTCTTTGCGCAGGTGTAAGACGAGGTAGAGAATGGACAGGTGGCATAGGAGTGTCTTGGTCATGTAGCTGTCGATCCTGCCAAAGACACACAATCAGTTGTTGAGTAGATACACTTGGTCGAGAGGTCGACATAAGGCACGAGAGGGCGCCCAGCAAGGTTGAAGTCAAAAAGGGGCAACGAGGACACCCGTCGCGCACGCCAAGGTTGAAGACAAATAGCGGAAGACCCGTCGCGCACGCCCAGGTTGAAGTCAAATAGCGGAAGCAACGACACCGCTTTCGCACTCATCCGATGGGACATGACAAATATGTTTTCGTGAGTGAGCAGTAACCGTTGTCTGTTGCATTATGAACCGACCAAAGCAAAGTGTGGCAGAGAATTGTCAAGGAGAGAAAGCACGAAAACGAACCAATGTGTAGCCTACATCGCAAACCGTGGCAGACGTACGTTCGACAACGTGGCCAAACCAATCCGGACCGCCTGTCGAATTTGATGAGCAATTGAAAGGTTGAAGTCAAGTAGCGGAAGCAACGACACCCCTCTCGCACTCATCCGAGGGGACATGACAAATATGTTTTCGTGAGTGAGCGGTAGCCATTGTCTGTTGCATTACGAACCGAGGAAAGCAAAATGTGGCAGAGAACTGTCAAGGAGAGAAAGCACGAAAACGAACGAATGTGTAGCCTACATCGGAAAGGATGTTTTCGTGAATGAGCGGTAGCCATTGTCTGTTGCATTATGAACCAAGGAAAGCAAAATGTGGCAGAGAACTGTCAAGGAGAGAAAGCACGAAAACGAACGAATGTGTAGCCTACATCGGAAACCGTGGCAGACGTACGTTCGACAACCTGGCCAAACAAATCCGGACCGCCTGTCGAATTTGATGAGCAATTGAAAGCCCGAAAATGTGTGTCAGCGAAAAAGTCGTCGAAGATTTATATATTGTATAGATCAGAAAAAGCCACTAGACAACGACAAAAAATGTTGTTCAGCCAGACAAGACGCTGGTAGACGCAAGGCCGGGGTAGACTTGGGGGTAGACGTTCCTGCCATCCTGGAAGCCTGCCTCGCCTGCCTCCTCGTGTGATGACACCTACTCAGGCTGCCAACACCCCTGGCTATGTCGGACGTCATTTCCTTCGTCTCCCATCCCTTCGCAGTTCACGACATCATGCATCATGTACAGCAAGTTACTTTGCCTCAGGGGATTCGTCACGTAACATTCAAGTTGTATGGGCGGCTATTGAGAAAGGCCGAGGCATCGTCGGGGGCTTTCAGAGGGCAGAGACGCGTGCGCATTGACACTAGCGCTCACCAGCGCTTCCCAATTCAACCGTCCGCAACGTTACCACCATCTCTTCACAATGAGTCGGTTGCCCCTTGGGTCGCCCGCTTCTAGCTCGATGCATAAGAATTCCGCAACGAAAGCATCCACTTCCGGTTTCAACGAGGTTCAAAGTATTTTTTGACCCACAAGACGTATAAAAGAAAGACTAAGCAAGATCTTAATCCTCATCCTCTCTCTAGCCAACTCCAAGCATGCAACTCTCCCGCGGCAATTCTGACCATACTAATATCAGGCTCGGAGTAGTGACGTGCCACTCGTTACTCATACCATCACCTTTTGGCTTAGGCACAATTGGGGTGCCACCCAGAGGCTAGTGACAGAGGCTCTATGCAGCTAAGGCCTCGAATGTTTGAGTGTATACCTTTGCGAATAAAGCGTCCAGGTTGTTCCAAAAGGCGGCATCAATCGGGCCATTGAGCAATTGGTGTTCGGGCATTGCGGCAAGTACCGCCTGCTCGAACCCAAGCACCGCTTCTTTGTCCCTGTCCGTTTGCGGTAGGTGGAGGTCACGGACGCCTACCGTCCGTCCCGGTGGTGGGCGAGAAATAACGAATGTGTCCGATCCATTGTCGCGACGGACATCAAGCTTCTCAAAGTCATCGACAAATACTCGTTTCAGATGCTCTTCTGTTGCCGTCCATGCGCCCTGTTGAGGACGGCGACAGATCAGAGGCAGCTACTCTGACGGGACAGGCTACACTCACTGGCGCTTCTATATATGTCTCGGTGTCTGGCACCTTCATATGTATTGCGAATCTAGCGTCTTCTGGATACGCCGTGAAATCGAAGTAGCCACATGGGATCCAATCGCCGTAGTGACGGAATCTGATGTCCAACTGTTTCAAGGAGGGATATGGTCGGAAAGTATCTTTGAAACAGTGATTCTTTTGATCCGTGGCTTCAACACTGATCTCGAGGAGCCCAGGACGCACGGCCTGCCATGACGTCAATCATTCCCGTCCTCGCAAAAGGCATGTGGTGAAGACTCACCTCTACTACTCTGGCCGACTCGCCGCTCGCGCGAAGAGACATAGATTGAATGGAGGGAAAGGGCCCTAGAGTAGAGGGAAACGCGAAGGATCCATCGAAAGACACACTCGCGGGATTGACACGCGACAGCCAATGCCACAGTTCAGCCGGGAAATGAGTGCACCTGTGGAACTGCTTTGTGGCTTCGAAGACGACCAAAGTGACATCTGTGAGCACGTCCAGAGTGTCGAGTAGCAATGCGGGATCGAATGGCACAGGTCCAGGCTCGACACCGAGGCAGACCTTGCCCAACGACTGACCCCAGTCGACTATCCGAAGCTCGCGGACGAAAACGGCGTTTTTCCGGAGATGCGCCAGACGCGCGCGGACGCCGACTTGGTTCCACGTCAGGAGGGATGTACCGGTGAGAAAGCACGTAGGATCGGGGGCACCGAGCTTGCGCGGAGCCTCACGCAACTGAAGCCTATACTTGCGGAAGATGATGGGAGCGGTGATGTCGTGGAAGTATCTGCAGACCAGCGAAAGGCTGTTGAGCTGGAGGAAGCGGTCGTATGGGTGGCCCCATGACTGTAGGGACCAGTCGATGATATCGAGAAGGGTTTCGAGAGGAAGGTCAGGGAGTTTAGCCATCTGTGAAACCAAGGCAGGTTTCGAGAGAAATTTAAGCACAGGGCCAAAGACACAAATAAGAGGCTGTGTCCGAAGAGATGCATTGATTGTTCTTTCTGAAAATGTGGCCGTCTGGGTGGGCCATGTGGACGGCGGACTGCCGAATTTGTGGGTCGCCAGGGAACCTATACATCAGTCTATGGGGCCGAGAAATGGTAGAGACATAAAACGCAAAGACGACTGTCAGAGCCCCTGCGTGCCGCCGTGATTCTCTGCATCACGACTCGGAGGCGAGGGCATGGGTTGTGGTAAGGTGGACTTGGATACGACCGCCACCGCCGCAATGGCAGAAGATTGCAAAAATCCTGAATTTGACGTACATTCCATGGATAGCGTACAGGTCATGTTGATCGTAGTGTTGCGGGGTCACTATTACTACGAACGTGGATATGCAACGGGGTATGTGTGATATAGATGATGCCATCCCTTTTTGTTTTCCTTGTTCTTCAAGAACACGCGACGAGAACCTCGCAAGCAAGCAGAGCAGGTCAGAGCAAGAACATAATCCAACGATCCCTCACACCAGCGCCTTCACCAGCATCCCTTCTAGCCGACAATACTCGGGCACGATCGCCGCGTACGCCATGAACGCGTCGACGTCTGGCTCTGCCACCTTTGCGAGCCCGACTTGCGTTTCCGCTTCGCCCGTCGGCAGCGCCGTGACTGGCATAAGCGTCGTCACTGTAGCCGTGCCTTCGCCCGCTGAGCTTGGGGTGGCCGTTCCAATCTCAGGCGTCGTAAATGTTGTCGAGGGGAGCGCACCACTTGAGCTCGTCGACGTACCGGTTGTAGTCGCGCTCGTCGCCGTACTCGACCCGGTCACAGTACGTAAGCGGGCCGCGAGCTCCCCCTCACCAAATGCGTCCCCGCCGAGACGCTCCATCTCCTCCTCGAGCGTGTCCTCTTCCTCTTCTTCAAGCACCGCAGCACCGAAACCCGTACGCCGATTCCCGTAGGGAGTGTTGGCACCGCTGCCCGCGGGTGTCTCTCCGCCAACATGAGTGCGGACCGGAGTGCCGCCGCTAGTCACCCAGCGTTTCGAGAGCAGCCGCCGCACTTCCTCCTCGAAGCTCCCACGACCCGTCCCGCGCTCCTTACTCCAAACCCATCGTGCGACGTATGCGCCCCCAAGAGCTGCGCGTCCGGGGTATCCTTTAGCTGGTGCGTTGCGGTGAGGCGTGATTTGAGCCGAGTCGAGCTGGGTCGTTGGAACGAACACGGGGGCATTAAAAAGCTCGCTAATGAGCGACGCGACCGCGGGGAAATTGATCGCGGCACCAGTAGTGAGTATTCGTGCGGGCAATGAGGATGAATCGTATGGGTCAAACGATAAGCCCAACCCAGATGGGGGGGCCCCCAGCGTTGGCGTGCCCGTCCGCTGGCCAGGACCAGGGGACGCTGCAGCGCTGCTAGTCACCAGTGAACTACTGCCCCGTGCACGGCCTACAGCCGCACCAAGTGCACCCGTAGCCGTCATACGCGCCCATCGCACGCGGAAAGAGAGCGCCTGGCTCTCGACTAGGCACCGCGGGTTGGCACGTAGGTCGCGGAACTCGTTCACTTTCACGCCCGTCTCGAAGCGGAAAATGCCTTTGACATGCGATAGTGGGTGGCTATCACCTTGAAGGAGCCAAAAGCTAAATAGCTTGTCGTCTAGGCTGCGAATAGTCGTGTAAATTAGGGTTTAGAGGCTGGCTCCTAGGACATACCCTATGGAACCGCCAGGTGGAACAACGGATACAAGACGGTCGAATGCGCTCCATGATTTGGTGTACATGTCCCTGACAAGCGCCCTAGGAACGTCCGCGTTTCTGGAGATGGATCAGAGATCAGACATAAAAACACACAATCAGCCAGATTACGTCATACCTGCTTGTCAACATAATAATGTACTTTCGCTTCTCACTTGGGTCCTGGGCAGGGTGTGGGTAGACGCTATACAGCCGACTTGGGAGATAGTGAGGGGCGCTTGTGAGGAGGAAATCCATAGGGCCGAATGAGAGGACAGCATCGGAAGGCGAAGGGACCAGGGAGAGATAAGTTGACAGGTAGTCGGCAGTGAATGACGCGATTATGGTATCTTGACGGTGTCAGTAGGGATTATTCTCGAAGATTCAAAACAACAGACCTACCAGGTTCGAATCCATATCTGTCGACGAGGTATCGTGAGACTGTTGCGACCCGACGTCCGCCACCAGAGACGTCAACGTCTCCTAACCAGCTGCGAACACGCCACGCCTCTTCTCTGGACCCCGCGATATATTCGATGACTTCATCGTCCCAGTGACCTTGACCACCCGAAGCATATACGTACATACCCGTGGCGCATGCTTCCGCCTCACCCATGCCGATCCAGGTGCCAGAAATAAGACTTGCAAGGAACGCAGAAGCAATTTGGACGCGCCCCGTCCGGGCCCACGTATCCGGAGAAGTCTCGCGGACGCGGAGTACCTGTGCAGCAACAAGGGACGAATTGGCACAGGTTCCGACACGGGCGGCCATGTGATCGGGACCACCTAGCATAGCCTCAATGCTGAGAGCATGAGAGTGGGAGAATGTATCCTGGGCTACGGGAGTATTTGGTAAGGAGAAAGTGTTCGGTGAGAGCTGAGGATGTAATGGTAGTCGCGAATCGAGGGAAGGGAAATTAGGCACAGGAGTTGATTTCCACCAAACCAGGGCGGGCTGAATGGATCACGTGATGAGCGATCTTGACTAAAGATCTTTGCGGTTGGACGCGAAGGACGCGGAGGCGGTTCTCACCTGGGCTGCTCCCCCAATTGACTTAATTCTTGAAACTTCGTGATTCCGGCTAATTTCCTCCAGGAGAAAATCTGGGGCGACAAAGCGAAAGAAAGCGGACAAGGGACAACCAACGGTGAAGCATTCGATCCCGATCAAGAGATTAATTTGATTTTTATCAGAAATGAACACTTTGATTCCGCGGAGGGAATAAACTCACCAAGGGCTTTTACCCACATATCCACCGGTGTCGTGTACGCGTCTCCTGGGGTAGTAAAGATGCCACCCTGTGTTCTACTCCGAGTCAGAACGGTTCCCACTACGCGTACGCATCGCGAAGACACGGATGGGACAGGATTGACTGAGCCTTGGACTGAACCACTCCCAATACCTGTCATTGCACACAGAAGGCCGATAAGTCATTGTCACGTTGGACAACACGTGTATCACCCAAGGCGAACCAACATGACCAGGCGAAGAAAAAAAATTCTGCCTATGTTGACAGACAGGATAACCGAGCAGGCCAGTGTGCAGAAGGTCCTCGTCCGCCATCGATGCTAATCCCACCTTTCCCCATGCTCGACACCTGCGAAAGTGAAGGTACTCACTGGTACTCGGAAAGTGCTGTGTCGAAATCCACAGCCTCGACGCCGACCAACTCCAAATTTTCGTCTACTATCGTGGCGCGAAGTTGATCGGTCGAGAGTTCAAGGCCGAGGAACAAGGCTGGGCCAGGCATGATTGCAGGGTTGTGCGGGGTATGAGCACGAGTAAGGACGTGGTATGTGTGGTCGTGAATATATAGAGGCGGGCCCGGGGAAGTCGGTCACTCGTGACGAGGTGTCCGTATCGGTATTCCAAGGATATTCCAGGGCGAAAACGGAGAAGGAATGGGGGCCCACGGACGACCAAGTGAAGAAAGCGATTACCTTCCTTGTCGCGTGGAAAACAAAACGCAGTGGGAAGGCAGGGAAGCTAGAATTGGGACTCGAACTGGAAAGTCTTGCAGAATTTGCCCGCACCGCAACTGCGCGGGCGTACTTGCCGCAATTACCGTTCCAGTTCCCACGGACCCCGCTCTCTCCGTAACTCCCACAGTCCGCTCCTCTCTTCCTATCGTTGACTCCGCGCAAGGTTATTCATATTAGCCAGGAGACTGGAGAGTGGCTATGATATCATGGCATGTGGTGGGGCACTCACGCGACTTTTTGTGTGTGTAACGTTGAACGACAGACAGGAGCGCCGATAGACTGGGCCATCACATTGTTACACCGCTTGTGAACTTTCTTCGCCGCGGCACGGCCTTGAAGTCCCTTTGGAGACGCGCGATGCAAGAGTCGACCCAGAGGAAGTACGACGTTGGGATGAAACAACGAAGCAATCGCTTCCATGGCAATTCGGCTGTGACGCTTGCGACCCACGTTACTAAACACCGGCTCAACTAGACAGGCAGACGTGGGGCTGAATTCCCATGATCTCATTGACATGACGTGCCAGTTGCACCTGATTTCATCTGATTTCCATCTCGACGACTTCTATACTCCACATTTCGAAATCAAGCGATTCTTGACCTAAAACAGGCCATGCCGAGTTTTCTCTCCTGATTGCGATTACCGTCACATCCTATGCATACGCATCCGCACGTCACAATCATTCGTCCTACTTCATGCACATTCCTCAAGCCGAAATCCGGCCTGCTTAGGACAACTCACTTTCTATGACTTAATAGCTCCTTCTGTCTCCTTCTGTTGGTTCAATTCAATTTGAAAACAACTGTCGTGGACTTGGGGCCAATCGCGGGGTTCTGGTTGTCCGTTAGCCATCCGGGTTTGGACGGGACGTGAGAGGTGACACAAAGTCGTGACGTAATCGCGATACGACGCGGACCTTAAATGACCTGAGTCCTGAAGTCCTGAAGAGTGGTCCGAGAGCGCGATCGTGTCATACGCGTCTTTCTGAAACCGAAAGTATCACTTCCAAGGGCCTGAAGTTCAGATTTGTCCTCCGCGTCGTCCGATCATGTCGGAGAATCATGAGCAAAAGTCAGTACCGAATAGCACCTTACCCCATATCTCTACATCGGGGGTTTCTTCGACACATATTCCCCGCATGCTATGCTCGCGCAGCAAGCTCTTTTGGAAGCCCGTATTCTCGACTCCCGACCCTTAGGCTTTGGTCTCATCGATTTTTGACCGCGCGCTTAACCTCTGCGTCTTATTGTCTGGCTCCTATTACAGGCTCTGAGATCCTGCTGCCAATATTGTATGGAGCTATTCCCATGACCTGAGCCTATGTACTACCGAACTTGTCTTTCGAAGTCTTTCGAATCTGCGAGAGTAACACTTAGGGTCAACACATATTGATGACAGGTGACTGAGCGGGGACTGCGCATGCCCCGTTCAAAGCATTCAGAGAGGCCCAGCTGGCGATTCATTTCGTTACCCCATCGAGTATTGACTATTGCATCGATCAATTGTCCCGTCCTTCCCCACAAGTCATCCTATGTGTGCATGCGCTCCACCGGGAGAATGTTCCCAGCACATTCCCCGTGTATCATGAAGAATAACTCTGGTATCACCCATGTGATCAACCTCTTTCCGGAGGCCTGTGCACGGTATTTACCTTGTCTGAAATTCACCCCCCCCCCTTAAGACAAAGAACGAACTGTAGCCGCCTGTTTCCCCAATCCCCTATGTCCATCAAGTGGGGACACGTTACAAGATCACCGCTGGTCGTTGATATATGTCTGGCGCAAACGACACGACCATCATTGGATCGTCGGAGAGGACGAACAGATAGCAACCTTCGCTACATCGATAACTCGAGCCTCATATGACCACGACACGCTTCAGTGGCTCATCAACAAACAGGACGACAGCCAATGGACTACTCAATCAGTCAAGGCCAGAAGTATCTTGGATTTGAGAATACCTTGGACAATAGAATAGCTCTCATGCTCGTCGGCTTCGACGAGCTAAGTTGTCGAGAGTCTACCGGGTTGTAAGGACTTTACTAAGCCCAGCGTTAAGTACTTGACAGGCTCTACGTCTGTGGCACTCGTTTCGTCGCCTATTTTCCTCTGGAGAAGCTGGTCGTCGGAACTGATCTTCAATTGTGGACTCGGACGAACTGGGATGGAAAGGACCAGGTCTGGGTAGGTCGAAGAGTGTGAGTCGCGTTTGGTGAAGTCTGGCGATTGGCGTGGGGATTGCGTCGCTCATCTAATGTCCTAGTCCCCGATAGTGGGCTCTCTGTAAGGTTGTGCTCTTAATCTCTCGCCGCGCCGCAGAAAGGGGTGGGTAAAGTGTGCAATACCATGCAAACGGCTGCTATTCGTAGATCGCCGTCGATGGTCATGATCCGCCAGGCACTGAATTGCGCAATTCAATTCCCAGATAACACGCACCGGCACACCAAATTCTATCTAAGTATCAGTTTCTGGGTCGATCTCGAAGCAAGTACGCCAGTGCAGACGTTCCAAGGATCTTGCATGAGGGTTAAAGTTTATCAGGCGATAACACAGCACACGCGTGCCAACCCTCATTGTAAGGTCCACCCACTGCCACCCTGGCGAGCGGTGGACCGGTGAAAATCGTATATCGGCTTAAAATATCCATCAGCTCGTAAAGCTAGGTGGGTTTCCGCCAATGAGATGCGCGGCTCGGATATAACGGGAATATAGTGTGGGAAAAGACACGTGACGATTCGTACCGTATGCCGGCCGCGGCAATCTGCAGTCACATGTTCCTTTGGAACAAAGTTCGTACCACATCACGGGGGTTTCTTTAACATGCGACCCCATGAAACTCTTCTAGAACTCAGGAACCTCCCCCGGGCCTATGCTTTGGTCTCGTCAACTTTCGAGTCTCGACCACGCATTACTCACTGCTTGACTCACTGGCAACCTCCGCCTATGAACGGACCATTGTCTGACACCCCATTCAGGTTCTGAGGTCATACGGCAGTCGCACAATATCGTTTGGTGCTAATCCTATAACTTGAGTTTATGTACTACGGAAATCGTCTTTCGCGATCTTTCGAATCTGCGAGAGTAACTTCGGGCCGACACATACTGATCTACTGATAACAGGGACTCTGCGCATACAGTACCTCTTCAGATCCGAGGCCCATCTAGTGATCGCAAGGCAATCGATTCATTACCCGCTAGACTCGGAGGATTGGCCAGTGATTGACCGTTACCTTAATCGGACAATTGTCCCGACCACCTCCACAACGTTAAACGCATGCAGATGCTCCACTTTACCAGGCAGGAGCATGTTCCGAGCACATTCCCCTTGTTCCTGTTTTTCAAAGAGCAGCTCTGACATACTCGTGCGTCGTGCAGGCGCTGGGGCTGGTGCAAGGTATTTCCCTTTTTTTAGTTAAAAACACAACCCGAATACGAAGTACACATATGCGAACGACTGATGTCATAACCTTGCGCCACCTCAATCACCCATCAGGAACACGTGGTGTTTCTGAGACGGGTGGGGCTGCTTAGTTGGTGGCCACCTAACAAAAATGGATGATCAAAAAGGATAGAGAAAGGATCAACTGGTAAATGCAAACCGTCTTAGGAACAAAGGACGTAGTCGCGAGTAGAGAGGGTCCAGGCGCCCAAAGAGGGGCCCGTGTGAGGAAGCCGGGGGCAGAGACGAGGCCGCTCGCAGCTCCAGAGTCGATGTTTCCATACCATAGCCAAAGGAAAAGAGGGTCCTTCTGATTGAGGGGCCTTATGAAGGCCTGGGTCTTCAAACCGATCATGAGGGGGCCCACATGCTATTTTCAAGCACGGTGATTGGGAGGAGTGTGGAGCCATGGGAAACGAAGGGCGGTAATTACCTTGTCTGTCACGGTCATGATGAATAGGGTCTCTGAAACTCACCCCACCCCTAATCAGATAGGGCTTATAAGAGCGCCCTATTTGCTGCCTGTTTCCCCCATCCCACCATGTCTATACAGTCGGGCAAACGGTACAAGATCACTAACAAGGAATCCAGGCTGGTCGTCGACCTGTCAGGTGCAGACAACAGGTCCATCCTCGGTTATGCCTACCACGGTGGAGGGAATCAACAGGTAACAACCGTCGCTATCTCAATAACTTGTGCCTCACACAACTACGACGCGCTCTAGTGGATCATAGACAGGCAGGACAACGACCAATGGACCATTCGATCAGCAGACCACCACAAGTACCTCGGAGTTGAGACAACTCCGGAGAATGGGATACAACTCGTCGGCCTTAATGAGCCCCAGTCCTGGAATATCGAGATTCTGCCTTTTAGTGGGGAAGCTGGGCCAGTCGTTAAGTACGTGTTATCATGTACCCCACTGGCGATCGCTGCTGACTTCGAGTTTCCTCTGACAGGCTCGGCCAGTGGAGGCATGGCACCTTTTTCGTCGCCGATTTCCCCCTAGAGAGGCAGGGCAATCATGGAGCCATTCAACTGTGGACGGCTTGGGGGGGAGAGAACCAGTCCTGGATTCTCGAAGAGTGAGTTGCATCTAATGAAGTCTTGGGCGACTGGCGCGGCTGACTTGGCTCTACTAGGTTGAATTAGGGGTCTAAGTTTTGTCGCCAATGTTTTACTAGGCTAGTGTACGATAGTGAGAGCTTGCTGTCCGTAAAGTCGTTCTCTTGACTCATCGCCGTGCTAAGGAGTGGCCGAGTTCTACACTATGTAAGGGCTGGCAGGTGGCCTGTTCATAGACTGCCATCGATGGGGGCTCACCGGCGATCACTGCTGACTTCAAGTTCCCTTGATAGGCTCTACCACTGGCAGTTGGCCAATGGCACTTGTTTCGTCGCCGATTACCCCCTAGAGAGGCTGGAAGACAGAGCCGACCTTCAACTGTGCACGGCTCGGGGAGGAAAGAACCAGGTCTGGGTACTCGAAGAGTGTTAGTCGCGTTTTGGTGAAGTCTGGTCTTGCGAATCACGCAGCCAACTTGGCTTTACGCTTGAATTGTTGGTCTAACATAGTAGTGGCGTCGTGAGAGTTTGTTGTCCGTAAGGTCGTATTCTTAATCCACCGCCGTTGAGCTACGGCGAGAGTGCCTATGGTCTGCCAAGTCTGCCAAGTTAGTAACCTCAGGACTTGAATCCACAATACCACGCAAAAGTTGTCATTGGTAGCCTGTTCATTGGCCAACCGTCGATGGACGTGATCTCACCGTGCTATCCTGTGTGCTATCCTGGCATGGAATTGTGCAGTTCAATGTCCACGTCCCCGATAGCAGTTGAAAGTCATCAGTAGCTCACCGATCAACACGACTTGAACTTGAAGTCTTGAAGTATCGGTTTCTGGGTCAATGTCGAAGCGCGCACGCCAGTGCCGACATCGCAACGATCACTCAGGCTCTTGCATGAGGGTAAAGCTTATTAGTTGACAACCGAACACTACCGCGGCGCACGCACGCCACCGTGACGGACCAAGCCATACTATGGCATAGGTCCGCCGCCACCGCCAATGCAAATTGAGCCTAAAATAAAGCTATGGTCCCAGACGTTCTGTTATTGGGTCCCCTGCGATATAAAGGGAAAGTGGGTGTGGGAAAGGATACCCCGGCGTCCGGATCCCTTACGCGGTACCAATGGGAGGTCAGTACGGTACAGTCCGAGTCATACGTGCCTTTCGGACAACATACCAAGAGTATCACTGGCAGAGCTGTTTGTGTTTTTTTATTTCGAGCTTTAATGGCTGTCACTGTCTCTCTATAGTAAACTCTCTATATAATAAGAATAATTGAGTAGAACCCGTGATGAGGATCTAGGCAGGGTCACGAGACCTCATAGGGAATCCTAAAAGCGAACTGATCGCCACCTATCGCAGCATGTCCGAATCTATCAAGTCGGGCCAACGTTACAAGATCACGAACGAGGAAAATGGGCTAGTCCTCGATATTTCCGGTGCCAACCACAGGTCCATCCTAGGATGGGACTTCCACGGCGCAGACAACCAACAGGTGCTAAGCAACCTTCGCTACTTCGTTGACTTGTCCCTCATCGCGCTCCAGTGGATCACAGAGAGGCAGGACGACGGCCAATGGACTATTCGATCAGTCGGGCCCCAGAGGTACCTAGGATTTGAGAAAACTCCGGAGGATAGAACGCCGCTCGTGGGCCTCGACGGGCCCCAACTTTGGGACATCGAGGTCCTATCAGATAGTGAAGACCACGATAATCCCAGAGTTAAGTACGTTCTATCACGTACCCCACTGGCGAGGACCGCTCCTGACTGTGAGGCTGTTTGACAGACTCTGGGTACGTGGTACTCTTCTCGTCGTCGAGTTCCCCACAGAAAAGTCGGACCCTGGACCGACCGAGTCCGACCGACGGCTTCAACTGCTGGCGGCTCGGGATGGAGAGAACCAGGTCTGGGTGCTCGAGGAGTGTGAGTCGCGTTTAGTCAAGTCTAACGACTGGCGCGGCTAACTCTTACTATCAGATTTGTGAATTGTGTCACTGATATTCTTGTATCTGATATCTGTCTGTAAGATTGTATAGATCGTATTCTGTGCAAGAGCAGTCCGAGAGTTGGTGGCCGTTCATAGGTGCCGGTCAATGGTCATCCGGTCATGATCTGCCCCGGCATTGAAATGTGTGCAACTCGATGTCCTGGATAAGACGCACTGGCGCAGTCAAGCAAAACATCAGTCGCGCGGGGCTCCCGATGGTTTGGCTCACCCTGGGAAGGGGAAAAGAAATTCTCGGCGTATGACGCCATGGTCAATTACTTAGCAACTTACTGTAACACCTAAATACTATAGCCCGCCTGCAACGGCGGGCTCCATTACGGTCTATTCACTCGGAGTCATCATTCTTAGTAGTTTGAAAGTGATTACTGCTGGGGAGCACCTCAGCGTTACCATCCCCTAGTGTAGCTTGTTCACGCTGCGTCCGGTCTGTGCCTACCTACAGCAAACCAGCCGGGATATAAATGGTTCAAAAAACCCAAAAAAAAAACATCAGTTTCTGGACCAGGTGGTGTCCCAAGATCACATCAAAGTTTCGGAACCGGTGAAGTCGTATACAGTACTTCATATCCACCAGCCTGATATGTAAAACATGGTGTCTGATTCGCCCACCCATTTCCTGGACATCCTATTATTGGCTCCCCAGTCCGTCGATTCCGTTGAATTCCCAGCGTCAATTGCCCTACGCTCCAGAACAGTTGGTCGTCGGCCCAATACTTTCTCTGACTGAGGCTTCCTTCTTGCTACCCCCCCCCACGGACGGCTTGCGCCCAAGGACGGAACCGGCGTAGGGTGGGATGCGCCGCCTTCGCGGTACCCGGGCATCTCCTATCCATCCATCCTGTTTAGCAGCATACCGGTCATCGGGACCGCGGCGTTTGCGCCCGTCTCTGTCGGGATCCCCCCGTCGCTCCCGTTGAAACATCTGGCATTTCACCAGATTCCGAACGACCAAGGAAGACGCTCCAAATCGGCCGCGAAGCTTTCTGAGCGGGGCCGGAGGCCGAGGGCCCAGCCCAGACTAAAACTCACCCCGAGGCCCGCTTTCGGCTTTCCCCCTGCACTGCCTTTGTTAACTTTACATGTGACACCTCTTATCGAACGGCAGTAGATTAGTTCTCGTGATGTCGCCTATTCATGGGACGGTGCATCTCACCATTGCTGGAGACGGGAGAGATAGTGGCGTGACGCACTACACATTGGGTGCCACCCGAAGCGGGCGATGGGGACTACCGCTTTAAGATAGATGAGGAAGCTGATGACAGTCTTAGCACATCAGCGCTCAACCTCTGGTTAGCGAGTGTGGTACCCCGTGACTGATCTTGGCACTTTTTATTTATAGCTATCTTCATAACTCGCCTTCGTGAACACCGTTGATACGCGGTAGGAGCGGTAAAATCGCGCTTGCAGAACAGATACTACGTCGTGGGTGAGGAAGTTAGCTCCCAAATAGATGGCTATTGATGCTTGGCCGAGGATGCCGGGCGGTTGTCTAAAGCAACGTGTCATTATCGAGGATGCCATTCCTTCGTATGGTGACTCCTTGTATTCCACGTTCCCACTGTGCAGAGGTAACAGTTGTTTGACGTTTACTATTGCTGACAGCGGAGACAGTCGCTTATTCGTTGATACGGGAACATAGTATTCGCATCAGTACCATTGTCGTAGCAAGTTAGACGCGCTGCAAACCCAGGCCATGGAGAGACCGACATTTATATGTTCCCTTCCCTGAAGGAGAGCGACCTGAAAAATTGATTCCGACTTATGTGAAGATCCCTGCACGGAAATATTCCAGGTTGCTTCCATTCCAAGATCGAATGAAGTGACTTACGTGCTCGCCCTGTTAAGTACATAGAAGATAGGATCATAAACATCGAAGCTGGATTTGCTTCGCGGAAAGCGCAGACCGAAGCCGAGTCGCAGATCGCGGAGCGACGGGTTCAATTGCTGGCGGACTTTCACGGCGGATATACGGCAGTACGACGTACGAAAGAGACACGCTTGTTCGGCTCCTGCGTCCTGCAATGTCCCTCTGTAGATATCGAGGGCTTGGATTCAGGCGGTGATATCGTGGCCGTGTGGAGCCCATCCACAGAAATTCTCTGATGCTGTTGTCAAGCAACTAGAACAAGACTAAAAGGCAAACCCAAATATCCTAGAAGAGTGGCATATTGGGCAGATGCCCGCAATATTTCCACCATCGAGGCACAAAGATATATGTGTATGTGTATCTTGGAGCGCCAGAAGAAGCCAATAATGAGTCTGCCGCGCAGAGCAAAAGGGTGCTAACTTGGTGGTCGGGCCGGAAGCGACCGATTTCCAAGGGTGTATCACGTGCAGTTTTCGGACTGCACCAGCAACTCGCCGTCATCATGTCCAGCCTTCAGAAATACCTCGAAGGGAAAATAGTATGCACACAACTCTGAATGTCACAGGTTCATGACATTAAATAGGTAAATGTAGGACTTTGAAGGCCAGAAGCTTGTGGAACGGATATCTCATTATGCTGTGATGGAGCTGGCGGTGCGTTGGCCGTGTCTCAAACTCCATCGCAACCCCTCACTGGCCCCATCCAGATATTCGCTTTCTTCCTTGGGTTTTTGTTCCAGTCCATTCAAATGACGTTCATGGTCTTTGGCGTGGGAGTTGGTGTCGTACTTGCGGTACGAGTTGGTTTTTCTCGTTGTGCTTTGACTGAACCGATATTGCAAAGATTATTATTCCTCCGTGGCCGATGTTCAATCAACACCCGGTCACTTGGCTACCGTCGAAGGGGACAAAAGAGAAGCAACAGTGACGTGTTCCTGTCGTGTGTAGTGCTACCCGGTTGTCGAGCGACTTTCTTCCTGCCGGTCAATCATGTAGTAGATAGATACCCTCTGATGACCTGTCTGTCGTCTTGTAAAATCGGCGGATCTTGCGCTGATCGCGGAGACCACAGCCTCGCACGGTTTGGTAAGCGGCAGTATAAGGACAAGGATGAATCGAACATCACGCTCGAACCAGCTAAGAGAGAAGATAATAAAGGGGGTTCGAACTCAACTCGGGTACTGGGCGCTGTTGACTTGGTTCTAGTCACCTAGTCACCGACCACGAGTTCGACCCAACTAAGAATAACATCCGCTCTCCCAACTCGACTTCGACTTCGACCTCGACCTTAACCCCAACCTCTTCCTCAGTCCTCTCCTTCTCTCAACCACCCACCCCAGTCCCCGCTTCCGCCCTACCTCCGTCAGATCCTTACAAATACTACCCGCAGCCACCACGAGGATCGCATCGCAGCACAACACCCGGCCAACTCACACTCCCCCGACACGCCCATCACGGCTTCCACGACTGTACCTACTCCGCGCGGGACGCTCGCCCGTCCGCGTCCCATGTCTCTCCCTCCTCAGGCATTTGCGCCTTCTCACTCCGGCACGTCTTCCGACCGCACACGACAATATGTCGAACAACCCCATGCCACACCTACAAGACATTCCCAACGCACCGCAGACCCTTCAAAGCCGCGCACAACCAATCGCATCCTTGGTGACTACACCCTCTCAAAGACCCTTGGAGCGGGCAGTATGGGCAAAGTGAAGTTGGCTCACCACAATATGACTGGGGAAAAGGTGTGTGATCTTTCACCGTCTCTTATCATCAGCGTCCCTGCTTTCCAGGGTCATATTCTCATTCGTTATGGTCGTCTCATCACGTTCTCAATATCTATCGGTGTATCGTCGCCTGTTTTCCTCGACGTGTTCATCATGACCTTTGACCGGTCCCATGTTCCTGATCTCATCGGGGCAGTCTACTTCCATGCACAGTTTATTCCCCCCGGATGTCCCGAACCTGGTTCCTCGTATTCTCGTTGGGGTATGGCGCCGATCAGCGTGGACGCACGTCCTTCTGGCCTACCCTTTTTTTCTTTACTTCTTCGCTTCCACATGCTGCCTTCGTATCCGAGTTGCTCCATCTCGGAACCCTTCCCATCACTCGGTTGCGAAGGGCAGCATGACTCCCCGCATTTACCACGCGCAGCGCGCACCTAATATTGGGGCTGTGCGGTTAGGTCAACAGGGGTCTCCTGAGCGCCGGGGGGCGTTTTTTTGACAGCTATTTTCGGCGCAACTACCACTTTCTCGTCTTCTCTCTTGCAGTTCCCCCATTTATCGTTGCTGAGCGTTTATTTACCCCCCTACAGCTCGCGGTCAAAATTTTACCCCGTGTTGTTCCCGTTCAACCTGTACCCGGAGCACCAAACGCCGAGGCTGCTGCCAAACAAGCCACAAAAGATGCGTCCAAAGAAATTCGCACGATCCGCGAAGCCGCGCTCTCACAGTTACTCTATCACCCGTACATCTGTGGCATGCGTGAGATGATCACGCATCAACATCATTACTACATGGTGTTCGAGTATATAAACGGCGGACAGATGCTCGACTATATCATCAGCCACGGTCGCTTGCGCGAACGCGTCGCAAGGAAGTTCGCAAGGCAGATCGGAAGTGCGCTGGAGTATTGTCACAAGAACAACGTCGTGCACCGAGGTGCGCCCTCATAACCCGCGAATGGCTCTCGGGATAATCGCTGATATCGTCTGCAGACCTCAAAATTGAGAACATCCTCATCTCGCAGACGGGCAACATCAAGATCATCGATTTTGGGTTATCGAATCTTTACGATCCTGTCGCCCACCTATCAACATTCTGCGGCTCCCTCTATTTTGCTGCGCCTGAACTTCTCAACGCCAAGGTGTATACCGGGCCCGAGGTTGACGTATGGAGCTTTGGTGTGGTGTTGTACGTGCTTGTATGCGGCAAGGTACCCTTTGACGACCAAAGTATGCCTGCGCTTCATGCCAAAATCAAGCGCGGGCTGGTCGAGTACCCCGTGTGGCTCAGTGCAGGTGAGTTGATAGATCTTATTGCTTATAGTACAATTGATATGAACCTTTCACACACAGAATGCAAGCATATACTCTCCCGTATGCTCGTCACCAACCCCCAGCAGCGTGCATCGCTCCCGGATCTCCTTAATCACCCCTGGATGACCCGTGGTTTCAATGGGCCGCCCGATCCTCACCTCCTGCGACGCGAACCCCTGCGCGCTGACGAGCTCGACCGACATGTCATTCGCGGTATGACTGGCTTTGAGTTCGGCACGGAAGAGGAGATCGAACACAGACTTGTCGCGATCCTCGACTCTGAGGCATATAAACGGGCTGTACAGCACTGGGAAAGTAGGCGCGAGCGGCCCCAGATCTGGAGCGAGTCGCTGTCGAATTCGTCGCTTGCTATCGCGTGGGATGGTACGGCTGGCGGCCAAGGCGGGGGGAACAAGACAGATACAGTGACACCGAAGAAGAATAAACGCTTCTCCGGGTTCGACTTCTATCGCCGCAAGCTGTTTTCCCCGTCATCGTCGCCACCGTCCTCGCCATTCGCGTCTCCATCGGCATCCCAGTCTCAACTGTCAAACGCCTCTCTTTCTGACTTTAATTCAAAAGAACCCCCTGATCCGACGCGTGGTTACCACCAACTCATATCGATTTATTATCTTGCGCGCGAGAAACTGGAACGCGATAGGGTGTATGGGCCGGGCCACTTTGCGAGCTCACAACTGTCGCTAAACCCTCCGCCGCCTGTCTCGGAGGAGGTTCAGGCACCGCCACCCTCTGCATCGAACCAGTCTACGCTCGTGGGACCGCCTCCCGTGGTGATGCCGCAGAAGGTCGCAGGCGGTGTTGACTACAGCATGCGCCCGTCGCGACTGCCAGCTCCGGAGAGCCCGCACTACTCGAAAATGTCGTACGACGTTCAGGTCACTCCCTCGCCGACAGCGCCGACGTTCCAGCAGCAACAGCAACAGCAGCAACAACCCCGGCCCCGTGCACGCGACGCCGGCTTGTCGATCACGAAACCTGGAGACCTTTCACCAGCACCGGTCGTGGTCTCGGGTGGTTTGGACGCGACCGCTGGTGCGCCGGTACCTCCCAGCCCCGCGAGTGCGACAATGCCACGTGCCCCGCCCGCATCGACCCACCGCCGTTCGCATAGCGTGAGCCATCGTCAGAACGTGCCACGTGGTTGGACAAGCATGTTTGGTGGTGGCGGAGGAGGGGGGGGAGGTGCCGGTGTAAGTGAGCATGGACAACTCAGGGTTAACGTCAATGGATACGAAGCGCCTCGGACTGCCGGACCGGAGCTCACGACTTTCGCGGAACGGATGGAGGACGAGCAACCGGTAACTGCGGCGTCGGAGCCGAGCCCCCCACCTGAAGTAATGCTATCGCCTGCAACGCCAACTACGTCTCCCGGCGCGACACTCGTGCGCAAGTTCGGCAGCTTGCTAATAGGCGGTGGGAGCGTGCGCGCGGCGGGCGACCGTGCCACCAAGCGGACAAGTATCCTGGGCTTTGGGTCCCCACGCCCGTCCTCTGACATGGATAACGGGGTTTCGGAAAAGGAGCAGGAGAAGGAGAGGAAGCACGCGGGCTCACCACTGAGTGAGAAAGCCGAACAGGCTCCACCACCCCCGGCTCCCGCTACACCTACTACCGCTGCCTCCCCCGCTGCAGATGACAACAACACCCCGCTTGCAGCTCCGGAAGAGAGCAACGTGGAAATGCATGTGTCGCCGACGGGCGGTATTTCGTTTAGCCAGGCTCAACCGCTACACCGTCGCGCGGCGACGATTCTTGACCCGCAAGGGCACGCGAAGCGACACGAGCGCCGGAGTAGCACCGGCGGCGCGCTGCTATCGAGCGTCACGGGCACGATTGGGCGCCACCGGCGGTTGTCGACGAGCCATGGGACTGCAGGGGGACGGCCTTCGACCGCACAGCCCGATAGGTCGTTCATGCAGACCGCGGAGGTGCCTGAGGACGGCGGGTCTGGGCGTGGGCGTCCGTCGAGACAAGGACGTGTGAATGGAGCTGGGGCCGGGCACGAGCACACGGATGGCGAGGACGAGGCGAACGCGAGTGCGGCCGATAAGGACTTCAAGCCGGTGTTCCTGAAGGGTCTGTTCAGGTACGTGTGTGCTGTTCTTTCCCAGGGGAGGTTACTCATGTGCGATTCCCTCACTGTGTTAGTGTGGCGACGACGTCTACAAAGCCGCCAGCGACGCTTAAGACGGACATCCGGCGCGTGTTGGACCGCATGCAGGTGCAGTACAGGGAGACCAAGACGGGATTCGACTGCATACACCTACCCTCGATCGACATTTCGTCGCTGCAGGACCCACCCACGACGCCGACGCCATCTCCGCGAAAACACCGTAAGCAGGGTTCGGGAGGCTCGGGCGACTCGGGGGGAACGACGAAACGGATCGTGCGCAAGGCGTCGAAGCTCTCGTTCGGCGTGCGGAGCAAGGACAAGGACAAGGACCGCGTAGGCGAGACGAGCCTGAACGGGACCACCAGCTCGCACAATGACAAGGAAAAGGAAAAGGAGAAGGAGAAGGAACTCCCGAGCCGACCGTCTGGTGGTGGTACTGGGCCGCCCGCGACGACGTTCAACGCGACGCAGAGCAGCGGCTCGTCGTCCTTCTTCAACGTGTCGTCGAACGCGCCGACCGTCCACGCGGACGATAACCCGCCCGCATCGTCGCTGCATCCCGAGGACTCGCCGCGGCGCTCGCATTCGCCTGCGAGGAGCAAGAACTTGCCCCCGATACCGCGCGATTTTGGCGCGGCGCCGCAGCCGTTCCCGACTGGGGAAGTGGACCGCGAGGTGTTCGAGAGCGTTGGGCGGAATACACTGTCGGTCAGGTTCGAGATCAACATCGTCAAGGTTTGTCGTCGTAGTCTTTTTTTATATATAAGAAATCCGGCGCTCATTGTGTTCGTTTAGGTGCCGTGGTTACCGTTACATGGTATTCAGTTCCGTCGGGCGGGTGGAGATGGATGGCAGTACCAGATGCTCGCACGGCGAGTGCTGACGGAGCTGAAGCTCTGATTGATGTGTTGTGTTATAGCCAGCTAGACGACGACGACCCCACAATGTCACGCGCTCAACGAATCTAAGATGCCCAAATGCTGTGATTCACGTTCTCTGACACGCCGCCGACACGATCCCGCCTATTCCTAACCTAATCTCGCACTTTCTTTACATTCTCTTTCTTTATGCTCGCCCCCTTCCCCTTGCCGCTCTTTTTTTGTTGCTCATTCAACTTCGTCATCTGATTATTTGACCTAGATGGCTGGTTTTCTTCCTACGCTCTCTTTCTCTCTTTTTTGCTGCGAGTGGTCCATTCGTTGTATCTAAACCCTTTAGCCTCTTTGGAAAAGGCTTGTACCGTATGATGATGATTTCCCTTTTCGCTATTATGATCAGGTGTTTTTTTTTTTGGGAGGGTTCTCTCTCTTTTCTCTCTCTGTTCGCTCATCTCAATATCGTATCTCTCCGCAATCAACTACATCACCCACCACCCACCTCGTCTGAGAGTTCACATCTTCCATCAACTACATAGTCTGAACATGCTTAAGCAATGAAAATGATACCCTCCGTGATTGAAACTCGTGTTGAGGCTCGAGAGCCCACACGAGACGTTCGATTATTTCTATGACGATCTGTGAGTTTTTGCTAAGCAATCGCTAAGCAAGGATACAAAGTCCGACGCGTCACGCGTCTCACGCAAGTGACCGCGGCCCGGGGTCCGCCGTATTCCCAGCCGCCCCACGATCACCAGCTCCCCGGGCTAGATAGGGCTGATGGTAAATCTCCTGCTATCTAGCACTTATTTCTAGTAATTAGGCTAAGTAGTTACTGGGAATAAAACGCTCTCCAAAAAAAAAAAAAAAAGATCACCAGCTCCCTCAGGCTGGCCGCGGCGGCGAATTCTGTTCCCCGGAATCGTCTATTACGAGTCTAGTCAGACGCAAATATTCAAGCTTCCCCTTCGCCATTGTCGCCCTCCTCGTCCTGGACTCAGCCTGTCTCTATATTCGCGTCGCCTTCTGGTCTCTTCCCAACCTTCCTCCGAGTCTCTGTCCTCGACAACCTGCTTTCTTGCCACTCGGGTTGCGTTGGCCCATTAATTTAAGGCCGCTCTCGCAAGCGCTCTCGCCAGCTCGGTCGACTCCGATCTCTGTTTATTTTCCTCTGACCTTACAGCGAGCTCTGTAAACGTTTCCGGCGACTGATCCTTTTTTTTTTTTTTTTTCGTCTGCGCTTGTATCGCCGCTTGCCTTTGCATTCGCCCTCGAAGAACGGGAGCTGACTTTCGTTTCTACTCCATAGCCTCTCTCTCCATCGCGAAATCGCTCTCTCCGTTCGTGGATCCTCGTCCGGACAGTGGTAAAGTACTAGAATTCACATCCGCAAGTGTGGAAGCGCAAGCGCAGCCAAAGGGATGGCTCGCATTCCGCTACCGATCCGTCGAGCAATAATGTGTACCGTGATGGAAGGGAACTGCGCGTTGGAAGACCACGCAACTCACGTGGGGGTCTGGGTCCAAGAACAGACACCACAAAACCAACTGTTGAATCCGTCAGATTTATGTATTGATACATACGTGGCTGATTTAATTTATGTCTACGAGCATGGTCGTCGTGTCCTATATGCTATGTCAATATCCCCGACTCCCGTGGCACAGGAGTCGGGGACATGAACAGCGAATGGGCTGCGACTTTTTGCAATCTTGCAAGTCCGAGTCCGGGGCCGTGACGCATCTGCTCTCCTTCTCGATCGACGACTACCTCCCCCGGGGCAGGGCGCACGCTTGTTGTGCGTCCGGCTGCTGCTAGGCCACGCGCGAACTCGTCGCACCTTGCCACGTACGGCCTGCCGCCCACCGCCATCGTGAATAGCTCCAGGCCGCGCAACTACGAGAGCAAGACGCCGGCTACACTGGTTTCCCCAGACATTACAAGCTCTGTTAGAGTTTCCTTTTCGTTCGCGCTTGCATCGGCTCTCCCCTTAGCATCCGCCTGGAGTACGGGGATTTGACTTCTGGCTTTCACTCCGTACCCTCCCTCCCTCGCGAAGTCGTTCTCCGTTCGTGGACTCCCGTCCATACGATGGCACCCTAGTAGTACTCACATGCCCAAGTGTACGAGCGTAAGCAAGGGGTCGCTCCGTCAGGTGTGCCATGTGCATTTAGCAGGTAGAACGATAAGATATGTCCGTGACCAGCACTTTGCGGCTTCACTCCCACAGGACATACCTTCACTTAGCCAACCAAAACCCCTTACAGAGCCAAGACTGAACGAACGAACCTCGTATTCCGCTACCGGTATCCGAGAAAACGCGTACCTGACAGAAGGAAACTGCGTGCCGAAACACAATACAACCCGCGTGGGAGTCTGTGTCTAAGAACGGACACCACAAAGTGCACCATTTGACTCCGCCATAATTATACTACGCATTGGTACATATGTGACTAGCGTGTATGGTCGTCTCTTAAATGCTACGTTGGTGGGGCAATGTCCTGTGAACAGGCCGTGAATATGCAATCTTGCAAGTCTGGGCTAAGTAACCCACCTATCCGGAACTTTCCCCTCTTTTAGTAAAGAAGGACCGAAATTCTCTATCAAACTTCCGTTGCGTATCGACGATGGTTATGGGCTGACTAGATAGTCTGCGGAGGGAGGTGAACTGCTCAACGGATGCCGTCGACGGGTACATAGGCCAGATCTGGAGCTGACGCAGAGCCGGCAACGCTTCGGCGACCGCCTCGCTGGTGCTTCCATCGAGCGCACGAGTAACGTGTCTTGCTATTCCCTCAGATAAAAGCAGCGACTTCACGTCGGTGAATAAGCTGAAGAATCCTAGCCATTCCGTGTCATTTAGTATGCCGTCTTCTTGATCTGGTCTTGGAGACCGCCGATCACCGATGAAGAGTTGGTCTACGCCGGAGAGAATGGCAAAACATTGTGTGAGCACCTGGGTCAAGCGCGAAGTTTGCTGGTCTAGCCCTCCACTCAAGATTGTAAGATTGAGACCTGGGCCTTTCGGACTGGAGGAAGGTGACAATGGCTGTTGACTTGAAGTGAGTCCGATGGAGACATCGAAATAACAAAATTCTAAATGCGCATCGTTAAGCCGGGTAGGGTGGATAAGTTCTTGGCGACGGAGAAACTGGGAAAGTTGGGAGACTTGAAAGTCAAGCTGATTGAAGTACGTTGTATTGAGGTATTTGAGTCGAGGAGTGTCAATTTGGGCCACCAAGTCCTCCAGATACTCGCTGGTACCTAGGAACATAAACTTTGTGAGTGTGGGAAGGACTGTCCTGGTGAAGGGATGAAAATGTCCTGGAGAATGGCGAGAAGGTGGAGATTGGAACCCAATCTGAAGGCTTTCGAGCCTGGTTAATGTGGCCAAAAATGCAACCACTGTATTGGGTGAAATGTAACCAGTCTCGGGTATCTGGCGAAGGTGGAGTTCGACGAGGTCACTAGTGGACAAAAGAAGTGTTGGTAATGCCGGAAAGGCAATGGCGTCTAAATAAATACTTTGTAAACGTGGAGCAGATCCACCCAAGAATGCATCGGAGAGGACCGGCACATTTCCCCAAAACGCTGCCAGCCGAAGCACTGTCAGGGCTGAGAATGGCTCTTGTATCGCCGTGGACAACTTTTGCAGCTGTGGGGGTGTTAGATGAAGCCCGATGCGGCATACACGATCAGGGTGCTCGAGGGCAGCGATGACATTATCTTCTTCATCGGGATGATCAAGGAGCTCGCTGATAGATGTTACGTCACAGTAGAAGTCGATGGCAATAGGAAAGGCTGGCCAGCAACCCAGATTCTTCCTGACAGGCGTTCCTCGTGTACATATAAGTTGCAAGTTGAGACGGCGTGGGGACCCGAATATGATACTTCGCCATCGTTGGCATACATGCACCAATTCGTGCCATTTCCATGAAGTCCCGATGCGGGGTGGGAAACGAGATTCGGGATACATTCGATAGAAATCAAATACTCGAAGCAAGACATTGTCTGGGAGCATGTTGATATTCTTTGTGAGTCTGTGACTCTTGCCTGCGCCACACGAGTCAGTGCCCGATACGTGCGCAACACCCAAACTAAAATATGTACCGAGAACCCATATATTCTCCGGCTCCCTGCAGAGACTTTCAACAATCGTTTCCGAGTCGGTCTCAGGCTTCGAGTCATTGGAAGGTTCAACTCCTGATGTTGAAGTGGCAGGATGATCAGTTATCTGAGAGGGACGGCTACTTGGAATGCTCAGCCCTAAAACGGACGAACAAAGGCCCCAGACTCACCTGTAGGAGCGCATTGAGGGGCCAGAGCAAGAGGAAGAGGATGAAGCACTGATGAAGCGGACGGAATCACTGGGTTTGTTGGGCGAGGGTCGGCCCGGGCCCGGAAATTGTGCTGCGAGGGCCTCACATGTCTTTAAATTTCCCATCCCACCACACACACACTTTCGAGCCACCGGCATATTCGAACCTCGGCCCTCGCTGAGGCCCGACGGAACGGGCCAGGGTGGTTGACTTAGAGACCATGACTTTACATATAGTGCCGATGGATATTTCAAGCTCGACTTTCACCGCTTCACCGCCCGCCAGTTGTGGTGGCAGCGGACCTATACTAGTAGTATGGTCGGGTTCATGGCATGTGTGCGCCGACTAACTTTATCCTTATGCAAGAGTTCGAGCGACTTTTGGGACGTCTGCACTCTTCCAGGCCGACCCAGAATCCGACACTTATGTTGGTCGGTGGGCTTTGATGCACCGATGCTTCGGATACTTCAACTGCTATCCAGAACTAATGCACAACCCAATGCCGGAGCGGCACTGTCAGACCATGTCCGGTGGCCTATGAATAGGCCACAGATACATAACAGCCCTCGCTTAGTGCTTTGTGGACTTGAATTAACCCGGCGACCATAGCCACTTCCATTCCAACTCGCCACCCTCCACTCCTTCACCTCCGACTACACCAAACGCCACTGGCCGGATCTCCCACCCGAAGCAGCCTTCTGCCCATGTGGCTTCCGAGACCGATCCTTTTACCACATCATCTATGACTGTCCGCGCTATGATCGACAACGCGTCGACCTCTTCAGCTCACGGTCGCTGACGTCACACATCCCGGAGAACTCCACTCCACCCATCGACCTATTCACCGGAGACGGGGACATACCGTACGCGTTATGCCTCTTCCTTCAACAGACTGGCGCAGCTTCAAGACCGGAGGCTGGGACCCAACCCCCAGCTGACTACGGATGAAGCAGCTCTGGACCGCACTCTGGAAGACCCCACCTCTGTCTCGTGTCTTCTCGGTTATCTACTCTGTCTTGGACGGACTGCATGTACAGTACATCAGCACTACGCGCCCCCTTGTTTACCGGCTTCCTTGGAAGGTGCCTTTCTATTCTCGGACAATGTCTTGGAATATTTACGTTCTCGGCCCGCGCGTGAGCTCAGCTTACTTTACTAGTGTCTCATAAATTTCACTCTGTAGGGAGTTGAAGACCATTCTTGTACTATGTACTGTTGCGGAATAAATCGGTTTTTTTAAAAAAAAAAGACCATAGCCACTTTTCACAGTGGCGCCGCGCAAGTGATAGATTAAGAATACAACCTTACGGACAGTAAACTCTCACTATCACATACTTAGCCTATTAGAGACCCAACCCCTAACAATTCAAGGATCTAGTAAAGCCAAGTTAGCCGCGCGATTTGCCAGACTTCATCAAAACGCGGCTCACACTCTTCGAGCACCCAGACCTGGTTCTTTCCTCCCCGGGGCGTGCACACTTGAAGGTCGACATCAGCCCGCCCTTCTATGGGGTAATCTGCGACGAAGCAGGTGCCACGGATCCACTGGCAGAACCTGTCAAAGGAACTCGAAGTCAGCAGCGGTCGCCAGTGGGGTGCGTGATGTGACGTACTTAACGCTAGGCCTAGCAGCGTCACAACCTGGCAGAATCTCGATATCCCAAAACTGAGGGCCGTCGAGGCCGGCGAGACGTGCTCCATTGTCTGGGATTTTCTCAATGCAGAGGTACTTCTGTGGCGTGACTGATCGAATAATGTATTGGCCATTGACCTGCTGCTCTATGATCCACTAGAGCGTGTCGTGGTTGTATGAGGCGCAAGTTGTCCAAATGGTAGCGAGGGTTTTTACCTGTTGGTTCGCTCCACCATGGGAGACATGTCCAATGATGGACCTGAAGTTTACACCAGAGAGATCGAGGGCCAGCTTGGTTTGCTCGTTGGTGATCTTGTAACGCCTGCCTGACTTGATGGACGTGTTGATACGGGGCAACCAGGAAGAAACTAGTAAAGCCGAGTTAGTTACACCGGTCACCAGACTTTACCAACCGGACCCACACTGTTCGAGCACCCAGACCTGGTTCTTTCCTCCCCAAGCCGTCCACAGTTGAAGATCAGCTCCGTTGGCTGGCTTGTCTAGGGGGTATTCAGCGACGAAACAAGTGCCACGGACCCTCTGGCAGAGCCTGTCAAAGGGAACTAAAGTCAGCAGTGATCACCGGTGGGTTCGTAATAAGACGTGCATAACGCTGGGCCTAGCAGGGTCATCACAACCTGGCAGAATCTCGATGTCCCAGAACTGAGGCTTGTCGAGGGCGACGAGATGTGTTCCATTGTCTGAAGCTTTCTCAACTCCGCAGTACTTCAGGGTATTGACCGATTGAATGGTCCAATGGCCGTTGACCTGCTCCTCTAGGATCCACTGGGGCGTGTCGTAGTTACATGAGGGCACAGGTCATCGAAGTAGCGAAGTTGTTACCTGTTGGTTCTCTCCGCCATGGGGGTTATATCCGGTGACGGACTTGCCGTTGCCATGCAGATCGATGGCCAGCTCAGCTAGCTGGTTGGTAATCTTGTAACGTTGGCCTGACTTGATGGACATGCTGCGATAGGGAAAATAGGTGGCGAACAGTTCGCTTTTATATGCTAAGGGGGGTTAATTTTCAGAGACGTTATTCATTACAGACAAAGGAGAATACCGTGCATTAGCACCCGGAAAGCGGTCGTGTGCCTGCGTAGATGACGCCAGACTTCCTCTTCGCAAAATAGGAATATGCTCGGAAACATTCTCCTACCGGGTGGGGCTATGCGCACATAGGATAGCTTGAAGAGATGGGGTAACAAAATGAATCGCAAGTTGAGCCTCAGCCTCAGTTCTGAATATTCTGAACGAGGCATACGCACAGTCCCTGTTCGATACCAAATTGTAGTTTACGTCAACTGTCATCGATGTGTCGACCCCAAGTTATTCTCGCAAGTTCGTAAGGTCTCGGAAGGCGGATTCCGCAGTATATAGACTTGGGTAATGGTGGGAATAGCTCTAGTCAATATAATATTGGCGGCACGATCTCGGAATCTGATTGGGGAGCAAGACAGTAATCTGCTCATAGGCAGAGGTCGAGTGCGCGCTCGGAGATAGTAGACGAGGTGAAAGTATAAGGCTTAGGGACCGACTGGGACTCCACTACGAAGTTCTGGTCATTCCCGAAGGGTGTTACTTCACGAGATCCTTTAGGGTCACATCGCAATTACACCACATTTTGTGTCACCTCCCCGTCCGACCTGGATGGCTAGGAGACAGCCAGAATCCTTCGACTGGTCACAAGTCCGAGAGCACGACAGCTGTTTTCGAATTAAACCGAGAAGCGCTATTAAGTTGTAGAAAAAGTCCTGAGCAGGCCGCATTTCGACTTGAAGAACGTGCATGAAGTATGCATAGAATCTGACCGTGATTGCTCCGATCATAAGCGCAGTCAAGAAAATATGGCTCCCTTACCAAACCATGCAAGACTGGTTTCCGCAAGATCCGGTTCTGCATCCGAGTTACAGCATCCCGTAAGCTCGTCAACAGGTCGTCGGAAAGTCACCGAATCTACATGACGATATAATGATTGATTGGCCGCGCGGAAGTATCATCACGCACGCCAACACGACACAGGAACACGCCTATTTTGCTATGATTTTGTCTCCTTGGAGAGTAGCCAAGTAAATGGACGTTGATTGAACATCGGCTACGGAGGAATGATCACCTCATCTTCAATAACAACGTTTTACTAGCAGTAAACGTGCGACGAGAAAAACCAACTCGTACCGCAAGCACGACACCAACTCCCACTCCAAAGAACATGAATATAGAACGTGAATATAGACTGGAATAAAAGAGTGCATCTGGACAAGAACGTCAGGGATCAACATCAAGTTGTAATGGCCTCGAAGTATTTTTCGAAGGCTAGAACGTTAACAATGACAGTTTGCAGTCCGACAACTGCACGTGATACAGTATGTCTTTCACTTCCTGCTACCGTGTTGGCACTGCATTCAGCTGTCTCTCACTGCTGTCTCCCCTTCCTACTCTGCGTTCATTGATTGTGGGATCATTCTTAGCTTATCCTGCTGCTCCAAAATACATAAAGGGACACATATATTGTGCCTCGATGACGGCGGAAATTCTGCGAGTATCCCAACACGACTCGGATACGATCAAAGAATCCTTCGGCTGGGCTCCACACGATACCGCATGACTCCGAGCTCCCGATCTCTATAGAGGAGGATTCATGCAGGAGCTGAACCTACACATATATTTAATGTCCTTCGAATTATTATAGGTCCGTCCTGACACTGCATATCCTCTGTGATCTGCGACTCGGGTTCAGTCTGTGCGTTCCGCGGGTAAATTTGATGAAATTTAGAATGGCATCTTACCACATATTTCTACATTAGGAATTTCTTCGTCGTTCGCCACATCATATCCTCGTCCTATGAAGTTCTTCTAGAATGACTCAGAACCTCGTAGTCCTGGTCCCTGAGCCTTATCCTTTCATCTCGTCGATCTCTGAGCGCGCACTCAACCTCCGCCTATGAATGGACTATTGTCGGGCTTCCCAATCTCATTCCGAGTTCGTGCCACCAATATTGTGTCGACTAGGGCTATTTTCACCATCACCCATACTACGGAATCTGCCTCCAGAGACCTCTCGAATATGCGAGAGTCACTTAGCGTCGACAGACCGACGACAGTTGACATATTTGGCGATCCATTCTGCCAGTGTTACCCCACAGAAGCATTGACTGTTACATCGATCAATTGTCGTCACGTCCACCTCAAGCTGTCCTATGTGCGCATAGCCCCACCTGGTAGGAGAATGTTCCGGGCATATTCCTATTTTGCGAAGAGGAAGTCTGGCGTCACCCACGCAGGCATGCGACCGCTTTCCGGGGACTAATGCACGGTATTCACCTTTGTCCGTAATGAATGCCGTCTCAACATTCACCCCCCCTCGATACGATAGGCATATAAAGGCTAACTGTTCGCCAACTGTTATCCCTATCGCAGCATGTCCATCAAGTCAGGCCAACGTTACAAGATCACCAACCAGCTTACTGAGCTGGCCGTCGATCTGAATGGCGGAAACAACAAGTCCGTCATTGGGTGGACCCCCCACGGCGGAGAGAACCAACAAGTAACAACTTTGCTACTTACATAACCTGTGCCCCATCTAACCACAAAATGCCTCAGTGGATCATAGACGAGCAAGTCAACGGCCAATGGACTATTCGATCAGTCAGTTCCCAGAAGTACCTCGGAATTGAGAAAGCTCCGGACAATGGAACACATCTCGTCGTCCTCGACAAGCCTCAGTTCTGGGATATCGAGATTCTACCAGGTTCTAACGACCCTACTAAGCCCAGTGTTAAGTACGTTTTATCGCTGGCACATACCCCACTGGCGATTGTTTCTGACTTTGAGTTCCTTTGACAGGCTCTGCCAGAGGGTCCGTGGCACTTGTTTCGTCGCCAATTCTCCTCCAGAGAAGCCAGCCATAGGAGCTGATCTTCAACTGTGGACGGCTTGGGGAGGAAAGAACCAGGTCTGGGTACTCGAACAGTGTGAGTCACGTTTTGGTCAAGCCTGGTGACTGACATAGCTAACTCGGCCTCACACTAGTTTCTTCTTGGTTGCTTCGTAATAGCGTGTCCATCAAGTCAGGCCAACGTTACAAGATCACCAACGAGCATACCAAGCTGGTCGTCGATCTGCATGGTGGAAACAACAAGTCCATCATTGGATATAACTCCCACGGTGGAGACAACCAACAGGTAACGTCCCTCACTACTTGGATGACTTGTGCCTGATACGACCACGACACGCTCAAGTGGATCATAGAACAGCAGGTCAACGGCCAATACACTATTCAATCAGTCGGACGCCGTAAGTACCTCGGGGTTGAGAAAATCCCAGACAGTGGAACGCATCTCGTCGGCCTTGACAAGCCTCAGTTTTGGGATATTGAGATTCTACCAGGTAGTGAGGACCCTGCTAGGCCCAGCGTTATGCACGTTTTATCACGAACGCACTGATGGCCACTGCTGACTTCGAGTTCCTTTGACAGGCTCTGCCAGTGGGTTCGTGGGACTTGTTTCGTCGCGGACTACCCTGTGGAGAAGGACATCGCAATTGATCTCCAACTGACGACAACTTCGGTAGGAAAGAACCAGGTGTGGGTGCTCGAACAGTGTGAGTCAGGTTTCGGTGAAATTTGGTGACACGCGTGGCTAACTTGGCTTCGCTAGACCTTTGAATTGTCAGGGATCGGGTGTCTAATGTCCTAGTATGTGGTAGTGAGAGTTTGCTGTCCATAAGATCACATTCTTAATCCATCGCCGGCGCGCAACCGAAAGGAGTGGCTGAGGTCTGCCGGATTAGTTAGTGACTTGAAGTCCGCAAAATACTACGCAAGCCTGAGGGCTGTCATTGGCCTGTTCGTAGGCCACTGGACATGATCTCGCAGTTCTTCCCCAGCATTGAATTGTGAAATTTGATGTCCGAGTCCTATCTAGAATCTTAGTTCAGACGTCTCAAACTCAGATCCTTACATAAGTTTATCTGTGATAACCGAACTACTGCCAGTGCGGCACACGCATGCCACGAACCAAACCAATGATCCCTAATTCTCTCACTCCGGTCCTTGGACTTTCGGGCCCCCGGCGACGAGATGAGAGGGGCCCAGACGGGAGAGTGAAAAGAAATGTGAGGCGTCCCTTACGCAGCACTGAAGTTTGGAGCCATATGCGGGAACCGGAGGTATCACGAATGTTTCTCTGCCAGGCTATATCTGGAGTTCTTTAGCATACTATCCTCGTGCAGCAACGGCAAAGCTCTTCTGGAGTGCAGTCTTGATCCTTAAGTGTCAGCCTTTTGTCGTCTCACCGATTGTTGAGCGCGCTCTGCCTATGGAGGTCTTACAGCTAAATCCATAATGGGAGGCCCCTTTTAGTAGCCGAGCTGAGTCTGAAGAGGTTTTGATAACCATGCCGAAGTTTTGTCTCACGAGAAATTATTTGTAGTAATTAAAAAATGAAAATTACTAATCTGCAAATAAATTTTGACACCAAGTCGAAGCTCACCATCTGCAACGGTAACGCTGACTCTCTGCAACAGTGCGACATGCTCCGAAAATATAGTGTATATTCATTTCAATGAGGTAGCAAGTAGTAATAAGGATAGCCTGCTGTAACGTTGCAAAGTCATAGGTGTACGGGTGTACACATCCACATCAAATTTATTGATATTATATACACTACTACAGGTACTACATGGGAATGTGAGCTTGTCTGGGGATCGCGCGTGAAGGACGACGTGGCAGGTTGACAGGTGGTGTCGAGGCGGGGGTGAACGGGTAGGTGGCGCCGGCGTTGAGGTGGCGGTGGGGGCTGTGTCGAGTTGGCGCTGGTGCGGGTCGAGCTGCGCGGCGCTGGTGGGAGCATCGTAGCGGGGTCGAGGTGGCAGCGGGGCTGTGTCGAGACAACGCCGGTGCGGGTCGGTGGCGTTAGTGAAAGCGTCGTAGGGTCGAGGCAGTGGCGGCCGTGTCGAGACGGGGTCGAGGTAGCAGTAGGGCCGTGTCGAGGTGGTGGCAGCGTGGCGGGGTTGAGGTGGTGGTCGTAACCGGGTCAGTAGGTGTCACAGCCATGTCGAGGTGGCGGGGTCGACGGGCAGTGGGTGCGGGTGCGTTGAGGTTGCGGCGAAGTCGTTATAGTCGCGGGAGCAGGAGGTCCTGCCCAGCCGAAATGGGTAAGAGAAAAAAAGAGAAAAAAAAAAACTGGGGCCAAGTGCCACAAGACGGTGATAATGGAAATAGTGACGACGGGACGACCTGCATACACACGCGTGAGCGGCAGGTTGAAGGGTGGGAGCGGCAGGTGAGGCGGGTTGGGTGCTCACATGCTGCGAGGTGCAAAGGCGGTGGGAGGAGGCCTCGTGAAGGTGATGATGAGGCCGCTACTGTCCTGTGGCCTGCACCGGTTCGAGACGAATGGGAAAAAAATATTTCAATCGTAGTTTCGTATTTGCATCTTCGGGATTTGCGTGAGGGGAAGGGAGAGGGACACACGGCTTGTCTTCAGGTGCCTAGGGACTGCTTGCGAAGTGCTTGGCGTCGGTGATCTGGTTTGACGGAGGGGTGCTTCGGGGAGGAGAGGAGAGAGAGCAAGACAGAGTATGTACGGGGTGATGGGAGAAGCGATACGTATCGATGGTACAAGTGTTTTACTTTACCCGTGGGAGCCCATGGCACCGGTACGGGTTTGCCTCAGGTTGAAGAGGGGTTACTCGTTGGTGAAATCGGATGGGAAAGACGGATGATGCCTGGCAGTTCAGAAAGAGAACGATGATGGCCAGTCTGATTCTCCCTTTACCATTGCCCCCAGTCAGCGAAATATGACATATTCATGTACTCACCTTTTTATTCTTCATAGAGCAGGGAAGTGAGATGCCAATGGGGCTGCGGTGAGGGCGATGACAACAGGCAAGGTGACAGAAATGGGAGAAACCGCCACACAACGGGCGACAAGTATGAGATAACTCCGACTCTTGGCTGAGTGCCGTCTCAGCATTACAGGATAACTATTTGATATCCTGAATAACTATTTAATAACTACATATTTGCGAGATACCAAATCTCCAGAGAATTTCAAAATATACTTAACTATGAACCCCGCACGTCAAATTTGGAGGTCAGCTGTGTGTGTAATTTGCGGAGGGGCCCCCCATTATGGATTTAGCTGTATCAAGCAAGCTCCGCTCACAGACACTGAGATCGTGCCACAAATATCGTCTATACCCACTCCCGCTGTGACCTGAATCTATATAATATAGATGCTTCGAACTTGCGAGTAACAGGGTCGACGCGCGTTGACTAAACAGGGCCCCGGGGCTGTGCAGTGCATCAGGAAAAACCCCAACTCTCAATTGGGCTCATTTCGGTCCGTTGTACCGAAAACACATATTTTAGCTCATTTTCATCAATTGGTCTCATTTGTTAGGTTGGGTATTTGAATTGGCGTCAACTGTTTGAATTGGCGCACACTTGTGCACAATTTAGGTGAATTCAACTGACCCAGGGTACACCCTGGAAGTGAGCCAATGATAGTAACATACGCTCAGAGAGCGAAACATAAAGTAAAATAAGAAAAATCTCCGGCCAACGCGTCTTCGTCGCTTCGTCTCGGGAATGAGACTCACCCGCCTCAGGGAAATCGTGTCGGGATGTATGGAGCCGAGCCTGTGTAAGTTCGTAGGCAGAGGGGATCCCGCAGGTTAGAGAGAGGAGAGGACAGGAGAGCCAAGCCCGAAGCGTTCGCAACGGCGACAGCCAGTGTGGTCGCGAATGGACGAAGGCGGGAACGAGCGTGGACGGGCGAGACGAGAACGAGACGAGTAGCGAGGCCGTCCGAGGCGGCGAGACGAGGCGAGGGGAGGACGAGTGAACTGAGTAGGAGTGCCCGAGCGGCGCGCCTGACTCGAACCGGGTTCACTCCAAAATGGCAGTAGGCCACGCGACACCGGACCCTGCAACATCCGGGTCAACCGTAGACGGCCGATTCGTACCGTAGCCAAATGGATGTTACGGTTGCCAAACCGTACCAGTAGAGAAGGACAGAATCGCCCTCACAATACGGAACATGTGACCGTACCGTAGTATCCGTAGACCGTATTATATGGCCACGGCACGCAGCCCTAATGAATGGATGGGATCAAGGATGGGATGGGATGGGAAAGCGCGAGAGAACCGATGGTGATGCACGACTCAGATGTCGGATGTCGTAGGAATGAGTCCATGTGAGTTCGTAGGCGGAGGGGATCCCGCAGAGGTTATAGAGAGGCGAGAAGAAGGCCGACTCGGAATCCGGTCGCAATGGCGAGAGCCGATGCGAATGCGAATGCGAACGGACGAGACTGAGAACAGGAGCGAAGCGAAACGAGAGACGATGCCGTCCGTATCGGCGAGACGAGGCGAGGCGACGGCGACGACCTTCGAGTGCCCGCGATAGGGCCTGACTTCCGGGGCGAACGCGCACACGTAGCGAGAGAAGGGGGAGACAACTCGACTGTTATTAACGAGCCAAGAGAGAATGGTTTATATACATGCGAGCCCGTATACGACGCATTCCGAGTCTAAGTAAAGTAGTGAGAGTAAGAGTAGGGAGTAAGGGAGAGCAGAGACGTTAGGTACGACGGGCAGGGAAAGAGCGAACGGACACAAGCGAGTCAAAGGGAGATGGCAGAGACGAGAAACTGAGACGGATTATCTATGTGAAAGGTAGCGAGCGTATGAGAATAACAGTCAAAAGGGGGCCGAGACACTATGACGCACGATAATGAGACCTTGCTCCGAATCCAACGCCGGCGCACTGCCAAGCGCGAGCTCCCACGGCGTTTTATGGGTGGCTAAAGGACATTGAGAGCTCAATCTTGAAAGGGATATGTGAGGTAGGCGGTGCAACGGAGACGGGGAGTTGAGGGACAAAGCGATACGAGGCGCGGGGACGAGCGGCCTGCTTTGAGTGTCGATCAGCGTCGTCCATTTGCGGCGTGAGGCAAGGGTGAGCGATGGGCGAGAAATCCAATGAGAGACAGAGGGAAGGAGTGTGTGCGTGTGTGTGCGATGTGCGAGAGGGAAGGACGAGTGATCAACGGTGAGTGGGGGAAGTTGAGATGATATGACCGATGAGGCAGCTATGCCACGCAACGCCAGACCGAAACCGAAACGACCGAATATGAGCAATTTTAGGCGCAGAGCCCGAGGTATCCTTACAACGGGAAGATTAAACGAAGTCGTGTATGGGTAAGGGAAAGAGTGGCAAGGAGAACGAGAGACTACTGAGGTGAGGTGGATGGAATGTGAAGTGGCACCAGACACAGGGACACAATGTTGGTTGCCCGGAGGCAAACTAAGTCAAAAAGGGTCAGAATTTTCCGATAAAGATCAAAAGACGCACTGTTTCCCAAAACTATTTAAAGAAACGTTGCCAGAAACGACGGCGCAATGTTGGTCGCTCCGAAATGATGATGTGGTCACAATCACCGGGTTGAGAGAAGTATCGTCGGTGAAGGAAGTGGTGGGCAGCGTACAAAGGTGACAACACACCCTGGGTACGACGACGGTACCTTCGGCGTAGTGCTTCATGAATCTGGGCGTATCCGGATGATCCATGGGTTCCGTCATATTCCTTGGATATCTCCATATTATGGTGTCAGTATGGTGTCCAGGACAAAGGTGGGGACCGTTAGAAAATTCGAGACAATAAGAGTGGGAATGAGGTAAAGAATAATGCGGGATTCATTAAGACGGGATTCATTAAGACGGGATTCACAGAGGTGGGATTCACAGTCCGCCAACTCAGAAGTGCCACACGTGCTACGCCGTCAACGTCACAAGACGACTCGATCTGCTTCCCCCTGATCAAAGCCCTGCTGATCATTCCTGCTTCTAGTTCCGTCCTTTCTAACACCCGTACCCACATTTCTCTGATCTCTTCCGACTCAATATGTGAACCAACAACACAAAGCTACCTCCCCCCTCTTGGCCGAATAGACTTACTCTCTCGCAACCCTTGAAGGATATTCGCGAGGTCCGTATACATAAGTATGTAACTGGTCTCGTCAGTGAGTAAACTCGCGCCATTTCCTGCTCTGTGGCCATGTGACAACTCAGCCCCGTGGCCGTTTACGTTTACATAGATCCACATTTCCCTTTACCCAGATCACCTGCCGTTGGATCTGGAACCCCAATGACGATCCCATGGTTTTCTTCACCCAAGTGTGTTCGACGACAACTTCGGTGCATAATATCCTTCCCCTTAATTGACCATCTAATTCATCTATATTCCGCGGATACGTGCAACAGCTTCCTTCTCCAATCACTCTCACCTATATACCAGGTTTCCCGGTACGAGAGATTGGTTGTTGCGAACGTGCCCTTGGCTGCTTTGACCCCGACCGCCACCGCCACTGCCACTGCGACGACCACGACAAGGTGACAACTGGCGCTACAACAACAGTCGCAACTGAGGTGAGAACGACGACGGCGACGAAACACAACATATAGGCTACACCGACCACGATGGCAGCAACGGCGAGGACGGTGGCAATGGCAAGGACGGTTACAACAGAGGTGATGGTGAGGATAGCGCGACGGTGGACGACCATGACGGTGGCGTGACGGCGGCGAGGGAGAAAGGGCCGCTATTTTGCTGATGCTAGGAACTGATCGTGTATTTCAATCGATGTATTAGCAGATGATGCGATAGAGATGGCCGTCAGTAAAACTATTCACAAAGAACACATTGGCCGAGTCGAGTACTGTGCTGCTCGTCCACTCCTGTGGTGCAACCGCTCCAAATTTAGGTATAAGGTGTACACTCCTACGAATATTTGCAAGTGGGATGATACTGCACACCCTACCACCGCCTCTATCCTTCATGGGCGAGATCTTGAATAAGTGACTGCCTGGTTCCGGGTTTTCGGTAAATGATGTGTACCATTCAACGTACACCAAGTGTTTAGGAACTTCTTCGCCGATCAGGAACAGGGTTGGGAGTGACCTTTCGGGAAGGCTAAATACAATGCGAACACGGCCGACGCGATAACCTGTCACAATAAGTGTTTTGTTGGTTTCTGAGTCACGAAATGACTCACCAATCACCCCTGTATCTCCCCCGTGTCCTTCATTAATGAGTGCCGTATCAAAACGACAAGGGATACGACGACCACAAACATCAAACCTATGGGGGTAAGCATGAATAGAGTCTACTGTCTGAGTTAGACCGGTGTAGGGCTCTGTACGGAGATATTTGATCCTGTGCCAAACTGGGAGGTGTCGAAAGGGAAAATGAACGTCCCAAAGACTGCGCTCAACTTGTGCTGTTGTCAGATGTGGCGAGTTGGAAATTACAACGTAGCGTCGCAATGCAGTACTGGAAATGTTCAGCACCGTATTCGGTCTCAAGAGTGTCCAGAGAGACGTTCCGAGTAGACGGGTGCTTTGCCATGTGCAATTTGCGGTCGAGTTCGAGCCCAGGCGGTAGCCGTTCACGGGGAGCTGCCACAATTGGTGAACCTTCAAGCCGCCACTGAACAAGACAGTTGTGCCGGTGGATCTTCTCTTTACGCTCCAGCCAGGTCGTCATTTGTGAAAACTCGTCCTTGTGATTAGTAGCGGCATATGCGTCCTTTGCCAAATCGATGTGTAGCCGCTCTGTGTTTTCGGTGTTAAAATTGTCCGTGGTGCCGTAAAGCTTGACGAGATCGACGTAGTGGCTTGCGAAATGGAGCTTAGGGATATTAAAATGATCACGAATCCCAAGGTCAACAAATATGGACTTGTTTTCATGAAATCGTGACAATGCGTCTTCCAGGAGCTCGAGCGTTTCCCCTGTATGCACAGGGTACTGTGCGATAAAGGCAAAGTCCATAAGCGCTCGGACTGCCCGGAGAAGACGTGAATTTGAAATTTCTCGAGCGAGGGGTACATCCATGACGAGCGCAAGGAGAATTCGGCACATTTGGTTGTGTTCCTGGCCGGTAACACGGGAGAGTGTGGAGATACCTTTAGT
The DNA here is from genome assembly GCA_021527775.1 of Lactarius sanguifluus. NCBI lineage: Eukaryota > Fungi > Basidiomycota > Agaricomycetes > Russulales > Russulaceae > Lactarius > Lactarius sanguifluus. Next base: position 54,431 of record JAKEYF010000276.1, read on the forward strand.
GAAGGAACGAAGGTTATGATTTGGTGGCAAACGGCGACACCTCGCGTCCACCTCCTCGGCCCCAATTGCTTTGACAATCCAACAGACAATGTGTTTGACAGTTCCCTGATAAATCTGATGCAAGAGATCCGGGGTAATGGAACGGAAGATGTGAGCGTACGGGAGGTCTTTCCAAAATGGATCGACAATGGGCTTGATCCCGACTGAAGAACATGCGCGAAGAAAATCGGCTGGATCCTGTTCAAAACTGTCTATTATATTCAGGACCGAACCCAGGTCCCGAAGGTGAGTGATATCCCGTGAATCGTAATCCCCGAGTTTGTCGTGGTCGACATCACAGGTGGGACATTGACCTGAAATAGAACCTGTTGAAAGAATTTGCTCAGGGTAATCGCCAATAAATGCGGCAAAAAGGGGGTGGTTTCGATGGAGATGCCCATCGCCGCGCGCCATGTAAACACCAGCCATTCCAGCGGTCTCCAGTGGTGCCAAGATCTTATGCATGCACGAGTGGTATAAATTCGCAACAAGTCGTCGACGCTGGGCCTTATTATGCACGTGATTTAAACGTGTGGTCGGTAGATAAGCGAGGAGAATAAATGCGTGCATCGAGGGCTTTCGACGGATCTCTTTGGGGATATTACCGATGGTCATATAAAGCGGATACGCGCTTTTGTTCCGAAATGTGGTAAGCAATGTCTTGTCCGACGAAAGTAAGACTGGTACGATCGTAGCACCTGGACGCTCAGTTTCAAGCGCTTCCTACCGACACCGCCCTTTAGTTCGATTCTAGGCACGAGGAATACCAGACTCACCTGTGTAGACCACCACCATTTTCCCGTATGCATGTCGTGATACATTCGTGTGTCCTTGGTATCATCCGTGTAGTGTTTCTCTGGGGCAAAGCGAAGATATGGCGTGAAGTTTGGATCCCCAAAAAGGGATCTGATGCATTCAATGACGTCCCGGTAATAAACTTCGCACACTTCGGAACCGACCATGACCACGTGGCGTTGAAAGCTAGGACGACCCGGAAGTTTGCTATCGATGATTCCATCCAGCTCCTTTGTATTCTTGAAAGATAGTCCGAGCCTTTCCGTTACCTTGTAGAAGGCATGGTGAGTATGTTCTATAATTCATTCGGCAGAGCTCAACTCACCCCTTCAATACTCATTAACTCATTAAAAGCTGTTGATCCCGGTCCCCTTAACTTTGCCCATCGGGCGATCTCCCACTCCATCTTACCCGAAAACGGTGCAAAAGGGTTCAAGTTGTTGGTTCCAAGAGCCGGTGCGGCATCCATTTCTGCGTTGTCGTTAACCGTATGCGAACATCCAGCTATCCCAGGAAACTTGTCAACAAATGGGTCGTTCTTCAGAGGTCGTTCATAACCTCCTCGCAGTCGAAAAGAGTTCGATTCTGGTGGTAAGTCCTCCTTCTGATCCGGGTTGGCCATTGTCCCTACAGCCTGAGGTGCCAGTGGTCGAGGTGGTTCGAGGCGATATTCGTCTTCAGCGAGCAATGCGCCCTCCTCGTCCTCGTCCTCGTCCTCCTCTTCTTCTTCTTCCTCATCCCAATCCTCGTCCTCGTCCTCATCCCCGTCCCCGTCCCCGTCCCCGTCCTCGTCTTGGTCTTGGTCTGCAAGTTTGTCTTTGTCTTTTCCATCGTCCTCGTCTTCTGAGTTGTCGCGGAGACCTCTGTCCATAGTTACATGGACTGCCCATTCGTACGGGTCAGAATCCTGGATGGTATGGGTCATCTGCCATGCTCGTCCCCGACTCTGACTAACTGTAAGGTTATGTCAGCACATATTTCACCCGAAGCACCACCTAACTGACGCTGTGCGACGGCGCCGTCACTTCCATGAGAGATCTCGCACATGTTCCCAGTCTCCTTCTCGTTGGAAATGTACTCTCGCGCTGTGCTAGCAGCCGTGTCACTGTCGTTATCTGGCAGCAGGGCCCCATCATCCAGTTTGACGCGATACAACTCGCATTGTGGGTTGCGACTCCGTTGGATGTGTGGATAGAGCCCGCTGCGTTTAACGATGGCACCGCAGCCCTCACACTGTGTTACGATTTCTCCCTTCTCTTCGGCCTCTTCCTTCTCGTCTCGTGACTCGCACTCGATATTGACTTTCCATTGTACCTTTACGATACGATCCGCTTCGATTCGTGTCTCGGCTCTTATCTCGCGCCTAGCGCATGACCGTTACGACGCCCCATGGCGCGACTTCCAGAACCCGCTGACGACTTCTGATCCACGCGTCGTCCCGCGGGATTCCCTTGTTCTCTTTTCGCACTCTCCCTTTGTTAGCTCTCTAGGACCCGGATCCTAGGATCGCGCCATATGTTTGTCTCTGACAAACATCGTGTACTAGTATATAAGTCTCACGCTACCTAGCTTGTACGGTAGACTTGACTTCTTGTGTAATACCACACCGCTGTCTTCTCTCACGAACCGATCCTTTGAGTCGCACTTTCGCTTGACTCCCCCTTTGCTCGCCGTTGCGCTTGAGCCTGTCTCTACTATTACCCTTGTGTCCACGGAGGCCAAGTGGTACTTGTTCACCATCGAACTAAGTCGTAACTGACTTACTCCTTTCCCGTTACCGCCCGTGACTTAACCGAAGTACACGTCGTACTTAACGCCCCTGTGGTGGCGTTACATTAAGTCAAGTCTCTCACAGTGGCGACATCTAGTCGTGCCAGATCCCAGTTCCACCCAGAATACATTACTCGGTTTACAACCGACGAGCTCTCCGATCGTATCAAGGGAGCAGCTGTCTGGGCAGAGATCAACGGCGTTGAAGGATATTATATCTTCAACCCAACAAAGAAAGAGTATCACCAGATCCATTACCTAGAGGACAAACGTCTCTGGGCTTATATCGATTACTCGCCGAACGAACGAAGCTGGTACACTATCAAACCAGTACCGCTTGAATTGAACGTTGGACCACTAAAGGGTCATAACCCGAAAGGGATTGACATTGACTCTGACCCCGATAATTCACCTAGTGTCTCGGTGCCAACAACCACGTTTACCCCCTCTCTATTCGTAAATCCCCCAGACCTACCCGGTTCCCAACCTACACCCCAGTCCATGTCACAAACCCATGCCTCGGCCAGCACAACCCTTACCAGCGGAGGACCAGCTCCTTCTGGTAGTGGAGGCGCTCCTAGCGGCGGCCCGTCAGGTGGAGCAGCGGCTCCTGGAGGCGGAAGCGCAGCTCCTGGAGGAGGTCTCCCGAGTGGCGGCGCTAGTGGAGGAAGTGCGCCAGGCGGTGGAGGAGGCGGCGCAGGTGGCGGAGGAGGCGGGGGCGGTGGAGCAGGTGGCGCTCCTATTCCCCCCGCCGGAGCCGCACCAGCCGCAATCCCGCCCGCACCTGGAGGACACGGACGCTTAGGAGGGAACCCACCCCCTGAGTTTAACGGAGACCGAGAGAAAAGCAAGCAGTTCATGCTTGCGTTCAACCTATACCGAGAAATGAATCCCACCGTCGACCAGCTCGCTATCCCCTACCCCCGCGCGATGACTTTTCTCTCGTACATCCGCGGACCCCTAGTCGACGATTGGGTCACAGAGCAGTTCGCTTGGCTTGAGGACCAGCGAAACACAGGAGTCTTGATGACAGAGATGAACCTGTGGAACACCGTTCGCGATCGATTTGTACAAGCGTACACCGATACCGCGGAACGGACAAGAGCCCGAAAGAGTCTGCAGACTCTGACGATGAAGGGCGAAGACATCGACACCTACGTGGCTACATTCTCTAATCTAGTCCACAAAGCCGGGTATAACCCCGATGAAGCCACGACCCTGGAAATGTTCCAGGATGGACTCCCAGACCAGTTAGTGATTAACGCCACACGCTTCCAACATCCGATCACATGGGATGATTGGAAGGCGGCCGCTCGCCTACAGCAGGCTGAATATCTGGTTTTAAAGGACCGCTTGGGGAAGAACAGACCCCAACGCGGAAAGAAGAGCGGACACAGCCGAGAGCAGTGGGTCCAGGCTCTCAAACAGAACCGAAACCCGAACGCCATGGAGATTGGACGCACCCGAGCCTCCGTGGCACTTACCGACGGAGACCGGGCCCAGCTTCAGAAGGAGGGACGATGTTTTAGATGTCGTGCTCAAGGGCACGTGTCGCGTAACTGCCCACAAAAGGGAACGCGCGCGGCTACTACCTCCTCCTCCGGACCCTCCTCCTTTACCCCGACTCCAGACGTATCAACTCCCACCATCACTACTGTCGCCGTATCTTCTAATCGCGTACTTTCGAATGAAGAGCAGGCGGATGCGCAGATCGCTGCGATGAAAGCGCAGACTCAGGAGGTCAGGGACCTCATGGTGGACAAACTATTCGGGAAGGAGGGTTTTCCCGACGCTTGAACCCGGCGGCCTGGGCTAGAGCGTTAAATCTAAACGTGTACACTAGCAGATATCGATCCATGCGAATCCCAGTTCTCTTTAAATCTGCACACACAACGGCCGAACGACAAGTCCTAGTGGACTCAGGAGCAACCGACAATTTCATTTGTTCGACACTGCTCAAACGACTACAGATATCCACGCGAAACGTCTCGCATCCCATCCGCATTTGGAACGTAGATGGGACGAACAACCAGGATGGAGAGATCACGCAGTACACCGATCTCACCGTAAGAACAGGGAAGGAGACCAAGACGCTTCGTTTCCTAATCACGAACTTAGGAAGAGACGAAGTAATCCTCGGGTACCCCTGGTTCACGGCCTTCGAGCCGAAGATACGATGGGGAGAAGCGACGTTGAACGAGGAGTTTCAACCGGTCGTTATTTCCAGCCTTCATCTGTCAGACGAAGCCACGCCTATGGAAGCATCCATAAGGGCGTTGGAGACGTATGAACTTGACGAGGAGGCGTGGGAACAGCTCATGGATGATGAGCGAGACCCCAGCATCACATTCCTACGAAAAACGACGACCGCCTCAGAGTTAGCCCAGCGCGAGGCGGCAAAACGACCTGAACGCACATTCGAAGAACTGGTGCCTGTGGAGTACCGACGGCACCGTAAAGTGTTCAGTGAGGAAGCGTCCCACCGATTCCCTCCTTCACGAGTGTGGGACCACGCCATCGACCTCCTACCGAACGCCCCGCCAGCATTAGACTGTAAAGTATACCCGCTGGCACAGAACGAAGAGGAAGCGCTCACCACGTTCCTAACGGAACAGCTTGATAAGGGGTATATCAGACCCTCCAAGTCCGCTTACGCATCGCCATTCTTCTTTATCAAGAAGAAAGACGGGAAGCTGAGACCCGTCCAAGACTACAGGCGGTTAAACGAGATCACTGTCCGAAACCACTACCCCCTTCCCCTCATCCCTGAACTCATCGACCGCATACGAGGAGCCCGATTATTCTCTAAACTCGACATTAGATGGGGCTACAACAACGTACGGGTCAAACCGGGGGATGAGCATAAGGCGGCGTTTAAAACGAACCGGGGACTGTTCGAACCCCTGGTCATGTACTTCGGCCTTACCAACTCCCCGTCAACCTTCCAAGCGATGATGGATTATATCTTCCGGGACCTTATCCTGCTCGGACTTGTGATCGTCTATATGGACGATATCCTGATCGCTACCGCCCTCGACCACGCCCAACACAGGAACGTGCTGCATGAGGTACTACGCCTCTGCGAAGAGCACGATCTGTACGTCAAACCAGAGAAATGCAAGTTCGAGGTACTAGAAATTGAATACCTCGGACTCATCATCGGGCATGGGAACGTCCGGATGGACCCCGTTAAGGTACGGGGAGTCCTGGAATGGCCAGCCCCGAGGAGCCTCAAGGAAGTACGCGCCTTCCTTGGCTTCTGTAACTTCTATAGGCGGTTTATTCGAGGATTCTCCACCCTCGCCCGCCCACTACACGACCTCACAAAGAAAGACACCCCCTGGCGTTGGGACCAGAGCCAGCAGGATGCGTTCGATAATATCAGACGAAGCATCAGCCGAGAACCCACACTCCTCTTCCCCGACCTCACGAAACCATTTGAACTCGAAGTAGACGCGTCCAACGTAGCCCTTGGAGCGGTACTTAATCAGTTGGGACCTGACCAACGGATGCACCCGGTTGCGTTCCACTCCGAGTCGCTGACGGAAGCGGAACGCAACTACGACATCTATGACAGGGAGCTGCTAGCGGTAGTCAAGGCGCTACGAGCCTGGCGTACCTACCTAGTCGGCTCCCCTCACAAAATTATCATCCACACCGACCACGCCAATCTGCAGTATTGGAAAGACCCCCGAAAAATTAGCCGAAGAGTGGCACGCGAGTTTTTAGAGTTATCAGAGTACAACTTCGCACTGAAGCACGTACCCGGTATAAAAAACGGTCGCGCGGACGCCCTCTCGCGGCGAGCAGACTATGAGCCCAACGAGGAGGACAACAACGATGTAATTGTCCTCCCTGCTGACCGGTTTATACGCGCAACCCAGATGTCAATGCACGACATGGACATCTGGACGCAAATAGTGCAAAACATGGACGAGAAAGCCGTCCTTGTGTGGGTCGAACCCCACAACCTGAAAAAGCACCAAGGTCTCTGGTGGAAAGGAGACGCTCTCGTCGTCGTGGGCGACAACGATCTTAAACGGGGGGTAATTACCTTTTTCCACGACACGCCGAGCATGGGCCACCCAGGAATCGCAAACACGCTAGAACTGGTGCGACGCGACTACTGGTGGCCGAACATGCGAAAGGACGTAGAAGACTATGTCAAAGGCTGTGCAACGTGCCAAGCCAACAAGATCAACCCCCACCGACAAAAGCCACACCTCTTCCCCATCACCACCGACCCCGACGCTGAACCATTTGAAGTCGTAACAATGGACTTCATCACAAAGCTACCCCCGTCGAATGGATACGACTCCATTCTCACTATCACCGACCACGATTGTTCGAAAGCGGCCATCTTCATCCCGTGTAATGAGACGATTACCGCGGAAGGAGTGGCGCGACTCTATCTCCACCACGTCTATCCGCACTACGGCATCCCCCGAAAGATGATCACGGATCGAGACCCGCGCTTCACGTCCGCCTTTATGAAGGACTTGTGTAAGACGCTGGGGATCCGTCAGAACATCTCCTCCGCATACCATCCACAGACGGATGGGCAGTCGGAGCGGACCAATCAGTGGTTGGAACAGTATCTTCGCCACTGGAGTAACGTGCAACAGGACAACTGGGCGGAGGCACTCCCAGTAGCGCAATTCGCGCACAACTCGTGGCCAAACGCCACAACCAAGCATTCCCCATTCTCGTTGATCATGGGATGGGAACCACGTACCACGTGGACGTCGAAACCCACATCAACTCCGTCCGTCGATCAACGACTGGAAGAGATGGGGGATAGACGCCAGCATGCGCAAGACTGCATCAAGCATGCGCAAGAGCTTATGGCGAAGAGGGGGAAGACGCGCTTCATACCTTACCTGGAAGGCGCTCAAGTATGGTTGGAGGGGACGAACCTCCGGACCTTTTACCCCACCGCAAAGCTCGCACCAAAGCGCCACGGACCGTTCCGAATCAAGAAAGTCTTATCGGCGGTCTCATACGAACTAGATCTTCCGAAGACGTGGAAGATACATCCCGTGTTCCATGCGAACCTCCTTACACCATACAAGGAGACGGAACTTCACGGAGCTAACTTCACCCGACCTCCACCTGACCTTATCGAAGGAGAAGAAGAGTTCGAAGTGGAGCGCGTGTTGCAATCTCGCCTTCATGGCCGAGGGCGCAAACTTCAATTCCTGATCCAGTGGAAGGGATTTCCCATGAGTGACAGCTCGTGGGAACCACTCGATAACGTCCGCCACGCACCTGACCTAATCGCCGAATTCTATCGGCAAAACCCTACCGCCGAAGGGGCTGGACGAAAGATATAAAAGATGCACCTCCCTCGCTCACTCTCGTCACCCATGATCATCCCAGGAAATCTCATGTCTGAAACACCCCTCATCACCACCGTGCCCGTTCGCCCCCCCTTCTCAGATCATCCTCGACAACTTGACTGTCCCGTCCCAGGAAGCTGGGATCCCGGACATGAACCCAGACTCTGCTTACACTCCGTACTCCCGAATCGTTACACCGCCCCCACTACCTGAGTTTACGCTTGACCCCGAGACCTCCTTACCCACCGTTATCGACCCACCTGAGTCGTCGGGATCTTCTGGGGCGACACCCCCGCCCCCACTTGTCTCGCCACCGACGCTCAGTACGTTGCACCAATCCTCACTCCCACTCCCTCCGTTCCCACCGGGAATCGACCACGTCTTTACCCCCATTGCCACCGTTGAACCCGTCGTCCCCGACCCACGCTACGCTCTCCTCGATGACCAAGACCCGGACGCATCAGGAGAGCCGGGCATCCCCTACTTCCCTAATGACCCCACCTCCCCGCGCTTCTACCCGCTCATGATTGGCGAGCCGGGAAAGAAAGAAGTAGCGCGGTACATCTATTACCGCAAGGACTACCAGGAGGTGGTAGGGACGATGGGAAAGGGGGAGCCATGCTACGTCACGTCCGTCTACCTGCGCACCGTCACGGCTAACCAGTTGCCCCAACACGTGACGGACCAGCAGGTGGACCTTTTCCACCCTCACGACCCTTGTCGACTCGTCATTGACGAAGTCATTTCCTCCCTCCATTACCCCGCCCTCCACGCCGACGTCGCCCGTCTACGCACGTGTCTGGAAGCCCGGGACGCGCTTAAGGTGCGACGGGACGACCTTCGTAGGCTGGAGGCGGAGGCCGTCAAAGATCAGTTCCACCTGGACATGAATATGTCCAGTGTAAGAAAGCGGTTGCAGTACGCCCGCATCATTCCCCTTATCAGTGACCGATACGTCGAGCTCATGACCAAACCCACTCGCCCCCGCCACTCGTCTGAGCTCCGTGCCGATAGTGCGGACGCGATGCCCTTGCCACCGCGTACGGGAGGGCCTAGCGAGATGCCGCGCCTGCAAGGGGAAGGCAGCACGCATCGTCGCAGGTGTTACGAGTGTCGGTCCAAGGACCACCTCGTCAGAGATTGCCCCCAGCGAGGACGGCGAGACGCGTGCCAATGGTGTGGCAGCCTCGCCCATCGCGTGGACGTCTGCCTCATAAGGCGACTATCCCCGATGTCCGCTCGGTACGAGAATCCCACGCCGCGCACCCGCTGGTGTGGGAAGTGTCTCGACTGGAAGGCGACCCACGATGAGATTGACTGTCCCCAGTACGAGGGATGCCGTAAGTGTGGCCGCAGGGGGCGTCACATGTTCTTACGCTCCCACACCTGTCCCCGTTCCCCCTCTCCTGACCCCGCTACTGTTATCCCCGAAGAGGACTGTTACTGTACGAGCGACTAGTCGAAGTCGTGGCGACTTCGAGTCTGAAGGGGGGGGTAATGTTACGATTTCTCCCTTCTCTTCGGCCTCTTCCTTCTCGTCTCGTGACTCGCACTCGATATTGACTTTCCATTGTACCTTTACGATACGATCCGCTTCGATTCGTGTCTCGGCTCTTATCTCGCGCCTAGCGCATGACCGTTACGACGCCCCATGGCGCGACTTCCAGAACCCGCTGACGACTTCTGATCCACGCGTCGTCCCGCGGGATTCCCTTGTTCTCTTTTCGCACTCTCCCTTTGTTAGCTCTCTAGGACCCGGATCCTAGGATCGCGCCATATGTTTGTCTCTGACAAACATCGTGTACTAGTATATAAGTCTCACGCTACCTAGCTTGTACGGTAGACTTGACTTCTTGTGTAATACCACACCGCTGTCTTCTCTCACGAACCGATCCTTTGAGTCGCACTTTCGCTTGACTCCCCCTTTGCTCGCCGTTGCGCTTGAGCCTGTCTCTACTATTACCCTTGTGTCCACGGAGGCCAAGTGGTACTTGTTCACCATCGAACTAAGTCGTAACTGACTTACTCCTTTCCCGTTACCGCCCGTGACTTAACCGAAGTACACGTCGTACTTAACGCCCCTGTGGTGGCGTTACACACTGAGTCGACATTACGGGGATGACGGGTGGGTTGTGTTTTTTTGGGCAAATTGCGTTAAAACGATACTACATTTGAAACATTTACAGTTCGGTGCTAGGTCACGCCCCAATCATTTGCACCTTATATTCTCTAGTTCGTGTGGCGGGGTTTTTTTTTTTTGAGTCGTGTGGCAGTTTGGGTTTGTTCCTTGGCCCATCATCTGACTCGACGCTGATACAATTCACATTGTTGGTTGCGACTTTGTTGGACTCGGATGTGTGGAGTCGCCTAATAGAGCCCGCTGCGATTAACGATGGCACCGCGGCCTTCACACCGAGTTGACATTACAGGGGTAACGAGTGCGTTGTTTTCTTTGGGTGCATTTGAAACATTTACAGTTCACTGCTAACTCATGCCGGTGCCCCAGGTTCAATACAGTCTCGCACTATATATTCCGAGTCTCTAGCTCGTGTGGCGGTTTGTTCCTTTTTTTTCTTTCACTCACTCGCTCCATCTTTCCTCTCTTCTGCGTCTCCACTCGCAACACTACCTCGTACTGTACCCTTCCGTCTTGTGCTTATTCTGAACGATGGCTCCTGAGTCCGACACAGTCAGACGTAAGTTATTTTGATCATATTCCCTTCACCCTCCTTACTCTACCACTAGCCAAACGTGCTGCGAAGGAAGCAGCCCTCAAAAATCCTGGTGCGTTACTTATTGTCCTTCGGGCTAATGGATAATCTGTATATTTTGTACAGTCTGGCTTCCTAACCGCAAGGCGCCGACATCCGCGTCGACGTCTGGGGAAAAAAAGCGCCATCATTCACCTGACGGGCCATCCACCAGCACCAAAAAAGCACGCAGTAAGTTTTTCGACCTCAAGGCATCGTTTTTTCATCAACGCAATGTCCTGTAGACCTTGCTGGTGTGAAGTCGCTTTCAAAGGCCGCCAAATCTGGTAATCACGTGACTATGCAACCTCCAGTCAACGCGAAGGCGAAGACTCACCCACCAGGCAATTCGGGTCAGCCTGTCGCTATAATCCCCCCCCAACTTACTTATCATCCCGCTGTAGCCATACCACGCCGGTATCCTGTCCAGATCGATGTCAATGCCGAGTCCGATGACAACGGTGGCAATGAAGACAGCGACCAGCCCGAAAGTGACGAAGGTGAAGCCATGCAACCTGAAAGCGAGGGTGAAGACGTGTCTAGTGAAGAACAAGACGACCTTTGCAACCTTGGTCCAAAAGACCTCCACGCAGCGTTTGAGAGGGAAGTACGTATCGCCGCCAACCATGGGCCCTCCATGCACTATACTAATATCTTACGGTGTCTTAAGCGTGCCAAGTGGGGCACCGATGCTGATCCCCTACCGTCTTTTAGGCGTGCCAAGTGGGGCATAGATGCTGACGTCAATGACGAGTCGGATACTAATGCAGTCGGTGATTCACATATCAACCCGTTCAATAGACGTCGTCTCAAAGCAGGTACCGCAGGTGACAACGATGCCCTCAGTGACGACGAAAATTGCGACAAAGATAAGGTACGTAGTGTTTTTCCTTTTTACCAGATGCTTACTACATTTTTAGTCGACGGAGGTGAGGGCTATCAGCAATCGAGCGGCCAAACGCATCGCAGAGGTCCCTAAGTGGGATAACCCAGGAGACTCAGACGGCACCCACACGGTATGTATCGCTATATATGTATATCTAACCCTTCTTCAACCATGTTTCCTAGGGCACCGGCACTCCTTTCTCATCCGACGGAGAGGACAACAACAACACCGAACAAATCCCCATCCATAAGTACATGGTCAATAAGGCATGGTCACCGGCGTGCCACTACATACCGACGGACCATGGCCTTGTTCAGCTCAGAATCCAGCCGCCGGACTTGAGGGCGATCATGAGGGTTGCCATCAAAAGGGTGAAGGGTGACGCGATCTTTGATACTGCTTACCACGCAGTTAATGCCACCACTGGCTATCACCGATATACCCTCTATAAGTCGGCAAAGTCACTGCATCATTCAGCCTTTGCGAATCGGTTTTTCTGGGACCATGAGATTGGGAAGGCTTTAGGTCGGGTGGTACGTCGTGTCATTTATTAACAACTCCAACTGATTACTGACAATTATGCCACATTTCAAAAGCTCAGTGGCCGTGTTTCAACCTACCGTGGCCAGCTGAAACGGACTGTTGCAGGTAAGGTGGAGGGTTATTATCAACTCCTCGAAGGGCCAGAGTGCGTTGAAAGGGTCAGGGGCCTTATCCGGGGCTCAGTTTATGTCTATCCGACAAAGGAGGTTGGTTGCGGTCTTGTCAACTCGGCCAGTTTTACTAACTGTGTCATTACTGTAGGGTCCGTCTGGTCAGCAAAATGTTGTGAAGTCAAAGCCGTTTGGGCATCCCATTATCATGGCGGTGCTTCGGGAGGCTTTTTTCATGAATATCCGGGGAGGTTCGTACGCCAGTAAATATTGCGGGCGGTTCAAGTCAAGCCTTCCTGATTCACACCCATCCGAACTGGAGATCCCATGTGCCATGCTCGCACTTGTCGCCACTTCTGTTTGTATTTTTTCTTCTTGTAACCTTGTTATTCACAGCGAATGCGATTTATTCTGACTCCTTGATAGATTCACTCGGCCCTCGACGACCACAGCACCGGGATCTACAGGAGGACAGAATTCAACGCTGATCTGTATGAAGACATCTACATTGGCCACAACAGCTTTCTCTCGCACATTCGAGATGGAAGCATCAAAAAGTACCACCGTATGATGTCGGATTTATACAACCAAGCATCGTAAGTTCCTTTGAACTAAACCCTGCGTCAGCTCTGACTTGCTACTCTCAGTGCTGTGGCTGTCATGTCAAGCATGTCTGTTACCAACGACGCTATTGCCGAGCTCGATCTCGATGGCATGGCCGAGTGAAAAGACTTCAAGAACTTTTGTTACATATTGTCTCATTCTCGCTCATTGTCTTGTTTGACTGGCTGTGCCTCGCTTTCCTTAACTAATACTTGATAAAAAAAAAAAAAACTTCTCGCTCTCACTCCGAGTCATCATCTATCCCCCTTCTTGTTTGCTGACTGGCTGCGCTTCGCTTCACTTACTAATACTTGATTAAAAAAAAGACGTATTCTCACTCTCGCCCGTTGTCTATCCCTTGCTTGTCTATCCCTTGCTTGCTTGTTTACTGACTTTGCTTACCAATACTTGAAAAAAAATATCCTTTATCGCCCCAACTCTCCCAGCCCGTCCTCAGACTCTCCATCTTCGGCGCCATCTGGAGTCTTGCCTTATTTCTATGCTCTTTTCTCCATCAACCACTCCTTTTTCTCTCACGCTGATACGCCTGGTTTCCCCCTGAGCCCTGAAAAATCCCCCGCGCGCCGCACTCGCGCGCGGCCTTAGCGATTCGAACCCGACACGTTCCCAACCCCAGCGGCCACCTATGCGAAGTTTCGCGCCGCGCCAAAGCGCGCGCGACCGTTTGCGACCACCCTCATTCCCTGGGCTCTGTGTAGCACCGTTTCCGTTCCCGACCTCGCCGCGCTCGCACGCGGCCCTAACCCTTCGATACCGACAGCGCATAGAGGCCACTTGCGAGAGCGTTGACGGTCGATACGTCCATGCACTGAATCCCGCGGTTTCGGTTCTGAGCCCAGGAAAGCTGACATTTCTCTTCGAAGGCAGCCTTTTGGTAACTCTTTCCTGTAGCCTGTTTCAAGACCTTCAGCCGCAGGACTACTAGTACCGAAGTTTGCCAGTGGTGAGACGTTTCGATGTCGACACGCCGTGTTGCGCTTACGATGGCGATCGCGCATGTCATCATGTCCGTGATGTGCATTGGGCATGCCCGTGCGCCGCTTCGTTTTCTCTTCTTTGCGGCGGCGTGGCGTCGCAGGACCTTGTAGTACTGCTTTGGGTCCTGTGATACTCCGTCGTTCTTACATCTCATCTGAGTCGTTTTCTCTTTTTTTAGGTTTATGTCTCCGAGTCGTCGTTTTCCTATCAAGTTTCCTAATTCCTATTCCCTCGGAATTTTACCAACACTGTATGCGTACAGCTCGACACGCATCCTGAGCACGTGGCAACCAACCCAGAAAATGCCATTATTTTGAAACCATGGAAGGGCGAGCCTGGGGACAAAGGGCTCATCGAATTCATACTCTTCCTCGAATGTGAGATCAGCCTGACTGCTCTTCCTTTCTGAACTGACAATACCGGGACGGTAGCTATCGGCATCTACAAACCACCAGACGTGCGCGCGATTCTTAAGGCATACGAGAGCAAGCACATCCCGCTTGAGTACGCTGAGAAGGAGGCGGAAAGCAAAAGAGCCTTCATCGAGGAGTGGAAGGCTCGGGGAGGCGGAAAGGTGAACACAAACACCGTTGGTTGTGTACACGCGGGGTAATAACATTTTGGCAGGGTTTGAGCCGCGGCGGCTTCACCGTCAGTTCTCTCTCAGGCTTCTCCAGCAACTCAGAGAAGGTCAGCACTCTCAGCGTCCTTCCACTGTGTCCATCACTCACTTACCTAAAATTACAGCATGTATCTCCGCTTCCCTTGACGTACCTCGATGCCAAGCGCCGCGAGGCCCAGAACTTCTACCGGGAGGAGCAGAAGTACATCTGCGAGCATAAGGGCGAGTTCGATGCTCTCATCGAGGCCGACCGTCAAGCCCAGGCGAATGCTCTGAGCGGTCCGCTGTGGGCCAGCGTTGCAGCGACGCTCGGTGGCGGCCCTCCCCCGCCACCTACTCAAGTACTTTGATCTCGGTCTCGAGCACCGCGACGCGGTACGTCGTTCATCCCTGTGACTGCATGGCCATCTGGTGACCTGACCACGTTTCGACCCGCCGTACCACCACCTTCCTTGCTGCCTATGTAGACCGATGACCAGGTGACGATCGAATCCGCGGAGGCGATCCTCAAGTACAACGTCGGTATCAAGTGCGCGGCCATCACCCCGGACAAAGCACGCGTGAAGTTCAAGCTCAAATAGGTGTGGCGCTCGCCCAATGACCCGGCGGTCAGTCGATCGCCGGGTTTGCGGTTAGGTATTAGATACGAGTTCTTTGTAATAACCCACTCTCGCTCTTGCAATGTTTCGTCAATTTAATGATAATATGAGCCTTTTTTCACAAATTTTATCTCATGTGTGCACAACTAAGGCTCTAAAGAGACTGCAATGTACTTGATTGTGCCATATTCACAGGTCACCGCCCAATTGTCAATACCTGTACACAATTTTGTGCCAATAAACGGAATGTCCTAAATTGGTGGTCAAAAAACAAATGTCAATAATTCAAGGTCCATCGTTTTTTTGAAACGAAAAAACCAAACAATTTGGTTTTTTGCTTCAATTGTCGTCAAATGACTGAAATATACTCTTTTGTCATAAATTGAGGGTTTGGGTTTTTCCTGATGCCGTGTGCATGCCATGCCCGTTCGGAAATTTCAGAGCCAAGACCCGGCTAGCGATTCTTTCTCAGGCTGTTGGCCCCCCTTCTGAAGCCCCGACGGTTACATTGTCCTGTCCATCTCTACCATATACATGCATACGCTTCACCAGGCAGGTGAATAGCACAATAGTGTCTGTGACTTGGTCTGTGGTTGTTTGCGACTTCAATAAAATTTGGTTCTCGTTGATATTGGTCTGATAATATCGTAATAATCCATAGCTTCTGAGCTGATACTGTAGTGAAAATCTCCGAAAAAGTATCACTTCCTTGTCGCAGTTGACCCAGGTGCTCGGACAATTTTTCTTACTCTCCGGCGTAGACTATCTTTCCATCGACAACTCGAATGGGCTTCAAGTTTCAGGACGGATCGATGTGACGGGATGGACGACGCAGAATGGCTGTAACTCCTCAGCTCATTCACCTGTGTAAAGTCGCTGATTATATCTAAGGAGAAGGCAAGGTACGTTGCCAAGTTGTTCGTGCACTCGATAGAACCACCAGCGAAATCAAGAGTGAAATGATCGCCGAAACGTTGCCGGCTCTGCGCCTGCTTCACATCATACCATATCGGTCTGCGGTATATGTTGTCTGTCTGCGCAGACTAGCCACTGGCAGCCCGTAACCATCGTTGACGCGGAACAGGAGCAACAGTTTGATAGAATCTGGTCCCCCCTCAACAACGAGGAGAAAGCTCCGCTAACCTGAACTTGTAGGACTGCACATTTGCAACCTGTTCGCATGCCGTTGTCTCTCTACCGTAGCATTTCAGAGGGCTGTGCACGTAGAACAAAAGCTAAATCAGGTCACATCTCTATAGCCACGTAGTAGTGCATCAGGAAAAACCTCCCGCGTTAGCGAGAGTTAGCGAGAGTCTAAATTATTGTTAGGCGAAGTAAGACAGATAACGCTATAATAAGTCGGATAATGCATCAATAAGTTGGATAATGCATCAATAATATGACATAAGCCACACTGGTCCGGGTGGACCAGCTGGTACAAGTACGTTTATCTAGAAGAAATACATATCGCAGTCGCCCGCTAAATCTTTGAGCGATGGATGGCATATATAGCAGAGGACACGTCCAGTGACATACAAAACGATCTAAGAGTATACATAGTCCTTCGCCATTTCCCCCGCTGTCGTGGTCTTGGTCGTGGTTGTGGTTCTCGCATCCGTCGTCGTATGTAGTCGCCATTGTGGTCGTTTTGATGTGGTTGTAGTCGTTGTCGTCGCGACTGCCATCTTCTGCTTTGTTGTCACGGTTGTCGCCTCGTGGGATTACCACGGGTAACCCCCAGGTTTTGGCGGGTACAAGTAAGGGTATTGGACGGGTTAATTACATGAAAAACGAGTAGCTAGCTAGTAAGTAGGGGTAAGTGGCCTGGGCATTGAGGGAGAAAGTTGAGTGACAAGGCGACGCCATCAAGACCCCGCAATGGAACTGAAACAATGATATGGGCAAAACAAGACGGAAAGATGGTGGTAAGAAAGTGGTAGTGAGGTCCGAGTCGAGTGCAAGGAAATAACCTTGCCGGAAACAAAGAGACAGCACGGCCGATGCAATCGATGGTGACGAAGTATCTTGACGGTTTCGGGAATGGGTGATGAAAGACGAAAGCGTGTCAAATGGCAGGATGAAGGGTGCATGAGGCGGCGAGGCGCTGGAACGCGTAGCCTATGAACAAGTGGGCTACAAGCCATTGTCGAGGCGATTGATGCCAGTGTTAATGTCCATTGTAAGGAGAGGAGTGATAACGAACGACGGAGGGTGTGTGTAAGAGGGATGGGGGAAGCGGGATTGATCGAGGAGAGCGAAGTGGGTGCAGTCGGATCCGATAGCGCCGAGAAGTGCCGAAAATGCGAGTCCAACACATGGGTTAGCCTTACTTACAGCTTACAGAGTTACATGTACTGGTCATTGGAGTCGGGATCGTGCGGCCATCACCGTGGTCAGGGGCCCACACCTGACTTGTTGTCGTTGTTAGTATTGAGGTGGTGGGGTTATCTGCTACCACTCCACGGCAGTGAGAAGACGGCGGGGGCACCAAAGAAGGCGCCAGCATAGCTAGTCGGCTTCCGTTCTGTGTGTGGTGATAGTGATGATGACAAACGCCGGTACAGCGATATACAGTGAAAAAGTACCAAGTCGTGTTCGTTGATTAGTCATATCGTGGGAAGCTTTTCCCCATTCCCTCGTGTCGCAAAATCGGGAAGGGGTTTATAATCGGTCTCGATTATAACCGTGATTATTATCAAATTACAGCCGACCCCCGATTACTTACAACTGGCTCATAATTATTCCCACTTACTTACGTCCACGCTAGCCGACTCATAATTAATTACTTGAGATTATAAGGGCATCAGGCAGCAAGATCCGATTATAATTGTTGTATGACGGACGTCATCAAGATCTTGTTTATGTAACTTGATTATGACCTGAACGTTCCCACAGCCGATCAATTTGAGGTGCTTATCACACTGTCGCTTCGTTTTGCGCTCTAACTCCAACGTTGTTGTACTTTTACCCTCTTTTTTCGACACCTCGTCTTTGTTTATCCAACATCAATGCCGAAAATCCCATCGAAAGGACCCACCAAGCAGTCGTCAGCAGCTGCAAAAAAAGCTTGTACAATCTGTATGAACGCCTTTCGTCCTCAGACATTCGCCGCGCACGTCAGGAAGTGCGAGAGGGAGAAAAGGGAAGAAGAGGAGCTACTGGAGTATAAGAAAGAGATGATTGGCAAGGCGCAGGCTCAACTTGCAGGTGTGTGGTACTCTGCGCTCTTCCTATTCCAGTTCACTTCTCGTTTACATCTCGTTTACTTTTTCCCCTCAAGGTGCAAGCAGACTCAGAACAGCTGTCGGGACTTCACCAGCCCACGGAGGTTTTACGGCTCCCGAACTTGACTCTGAATCGGACTCGGACATCGAAGGTATGAAATCACTTATCGGCGAAATCGGACAATCCCACGCTAACTTGTCCCCAGACCTTTCCAATTACGATACCCTGGATAATTCAACAGTGCCCAACAGAACCACGACTCGGAGGAGCATCCGAACCGAATATCACCCCAATAGCCGCAGGCCTACCAAGACCCATTACGTCGATGACCCCAGCCATAACCCCCGTTCCTCCCCTCGCCAATCAAACCCTGAACCTTGGGCGCCCTTTTTCAAGACGCGCGAGGATTTCATGCTTTCCGAAATCCTTTTGGAGAGCGGCCTGAGCAACAATCTATCTGAAAAGCTCCTTGAGCTCTTCAGGTTGTGTAAGACCGGCAAGGGGGAGGTGACGGTTGAGCGCCTTTCGGAATTTCAGATCGCTTGGGAGCACGCATCGTTGAAGTTGACCCCCGTGAGTTCAGGAGCGACGGTGTATCAGCAACGGGGTTCATCTCTTTTAGTTTGAAGTATCTACAGTGTTTGTGCCGCATAATGGCAAGAATCTTGAGTTCAATGTACACCATCGTCCGCTCTGGGATTGGGCGAAAGACTTGATACAGTCTTCGCAACTAGCGCAACACTTTCACTGGGACGCAGAGAGGATTTTCCGGTGCACTGGGGACTCGTCCGTTCGCGTATTCAACGAGCCCTGGTCAGGAGATGCTTTCTGGGACGTCCAGGTACGGATCTGTTTACCCGTGGCACCTGAGGTTTTCGTTCAACACACTGTTTTGCAGTCACAGATTCCACAGGGCGGGAATCCTCTCGCCTTTATATTATATGCCGACAAAACGAAACTTTCTAGCTTTGGGACAACGCAAGGGTACCCGTTGTTGCACGTTGCGCCAACCTTCCTACAACCATCCGAAACGGCAATGGCTTTGGTGGCGGACGTGTTGTCGGATGGCTTCCGATCGTACGTCCATAACTGCACCTCTCCGACCGCTGATAAGTATTTTCCAGGTCAAAGAGGACCCGAACGAACGAAAGAAACCCGCGTTCGTAAACTTCAAGCGGACGGTATGGCACGAATCGTTTTTCATGATCATCCAGTCAATCATCACACACTCGAAGACTGGCTGTTGGATTGAGTGCGGCGATGGTGTGAGGCGATGGCTCTTCCCCATCGTTCTCATTTTGTCTGCGGATTACGAGGAACAGTATGCTCTAACGTCTCATGATATTGCACTGGGTCCTGATACACAATGACTAGGTGCGTAATGTCCTCTAATTCGTGGAACAAAGTCAAAGTCCCCCTGTCCAATCTGTCTTGCCAAAAGCGATAAGCTCGTGGACCTCACGAAGACCTGGCCCCTCAGGACAACCGCCTATGCACAAGAGCTCATTCAGCAAGCCCGAGGTTTAGGCGTGTCAAGGACCGTGAAGCGCTACTGTCCGAGCACGGCCTCCGCAATGTCAATGTAAGTACGACTCCTATCTCGTTTTTCATACCTTCGATTAACCCACATCGACCTATAGAACGTATTCTGGAACTTGTCGCATACGGACCCATATCGCGCACTGTCCTTCGATAGGCTCCATTCCAACAACGGTGGCGTCTTCGGTCGCCACCTCTGGGAGACTTTCAAAGACCTGATAGGTCGTTATAGTCGTCGGGAAGAGGCGATGGTAGACGCTCAGTAAGTTTTACTTTCATTCTCTGGTATGGTTTACTCATACACGTTAA
>JAKEYF010000277.1:0-74360 GCA_021527775.1 Lactarius sanguifluus
CACAATCCAGATCGATGAACGCTACCTCATCAGGCCGGGATCTGGCGCCATGAAGATGAACACAAGTAAGACAATGATTGATTACCATCTCATGGTCAGGAGTTGCATCGGGTTTGCCCCCCTCCTCCCAAATATTGCGGCCAATGCCCGATGGTTCTCATTCGACATGGACTTGAAAAAGCCGTACCATGACTTCAAAGGTAAGCATGCAATGGTCGGTTTTGACACGCGGAAAAATGCTGTACATTGGCCAAGCCATGAACGAAGACATATTCCTTGCGATGGCACCAAACGGCTTCCTTTCTTGCCAGATTCCCCCTTCTGGCCCTGGTTTTTCCACTGGTCCTCCACTCATGTCTAGGCGACACTACCACCAAACCACAATGATGCTCACTCATTTCTTGGGCCAGATCCCAGAGCGCTCATACATCAATATCGCTGATGTCTACGCACAAGACCTTGATTCCAAACAACTGAACTGGGACCGAATCACCAACGTCTTGTACGTCGTTTTACTCAATCCCAAAATCTGGAATGTCATCACTGTAACTTACCCCATCACAGTGATACAAACACAGTCAGGCTGAACTTCGAAGATGTCAAAACCCTCGACTGGCTCATCAGCAGGGACTACGACGACTGGGTCGACAATGCTCCCCTGGCATGGAAGGCAGATGTAGTGTTTTAAGGTCCGGTCCATAGGACCGGAAAAAGACCGGGACCCGACTGGACCGACTGCATGCAACCGGACCATCGGTTGCGGTTGCACCTTTCTGGACTTAGCCCGTTGCGGTTGCCCCATCTTCAATGAATTCTCTGCAACCGAAAAAAGACTGGTTGAAACCGGTCTTTACAGGGACCAACCAATAGACAATTCACACATTCAAACAGTGTTTTTGTGCATGATATATAGCTACTACTGTACTACATGTAATCTAAGAACTGTCCGCGCCGCGTCTGAGTCGTGTTGCGGTGCCACGTCATGCTGTGGTGTCGAGGCGCCGCTCAGGGTCGTGCTGTTGCCGTTGCCGCGCTGCTCGGTTGTGCTGTCGCCGTGCTGCTCGGTTGTGCTGTCGCTGCGCCGCTCTGTCGTGCTGTCGCCGCGCCGCATCAATATCGTGCTGTCGCCGCGCCACGTCGACACCGTGGTGTCGAGGCGCCGCGTCGGGGTCGTGCTGTCGCCGTGCCGCTTGGTCGTGCTGTCACCGCCCGCTCGGTTGTGCTGTCGCCGCACCACTCGGTTGTGCTGTCGCCGCACCGCTCGGTTGTGCTGTTGCTGCACCCCGTTGTGCGTCGCCGCTCGGTTGTGTTGCTGTCCCCACCGCTCGGTTGTGCTGTCGCCGCACCGCTCGGTTGTGCTGTCGCTGCACCGCTCGGTTGTGCTGTCGCCGCACCGCTCGGTTGTGCTGTCGCCGCACCGCTCAATTGTGCTGTCGCCGCACTGCTCTGGTTGTGCTGTTGCCGCACCGCTTGGTTTGCGTTTGCCACCACCGCTCGGTTGTGCTGTCCCGCACCGCTCAGTTTTGTGCTGGCGCTGTCTGCCACTCGTCGTCGCTGTCGCCGCGCCATGTCGGAGTCATGTCGCAGTGCCACGTCGACGCCCATGGTGTCGAGCGCCGCGTTGGAGTTGTAGTGTCGCGGCGCCGTGTCGATGCCATGGTGTCGCGGCGTCGGCGTCGATGTCGTGCTGTCGTGGCGCGTCGTCGATGTCGTGCTGTCGCGGCGCGGCGTCGATGTCGTGCTGTCGCGGCGCGGCGTCGATGTCGTGCTGTCGCGGCGCGGCGTCGATGTCGTGCTGTCGCGGCGCGGCTCGATGTCGTGCTGTTTGCGGTGCCACGTTGATGTCGTGCTGTCACGGCGCCGCGTCGATGTCGTGCTGTCACGGTGCCGCGTCGATGCCATGGTGTCATGGCACTGCGTCGACTCCGTGGCATCGCCGCACTGCATCGACACCATGGTGTCACTGCGTTGCGTCGACGCCGTGGGTTCGCTGCGCCGAGTCAACGCCGTGGGTTCGCTGCACCAAGTCGCGATGCCGTGGGTTCGCTGTGCCGAGTCGACGCTGTGGTGTTGCGGCGCTGCGTCGACTCCCGTGGTGTCGCTGCGCCACGTCAACGCCGTGGTGTCGTGGCGCTGCGTCGACTCCGTGGTGTCGCAGCGCCCCGTCGGTGTCGTGGTCTCGCAGTGTCCTGATGTTGCAGAACCCTCTGATAAAGACCTAGAAAAGAGAAAGAAAAATATATAATTAATTGTGAGTTAACTAGAAGGATAAGAAAGAGTACTTAGCTTCTTGAGAGTTTCCTGGGCCAAGGCAAAGCAGTCAACGAACGCTGACTGGGAGCGTTGGATGTCAAAGCGACCATGGGGTTGACACGTCGTTGACTGTCGTTGACAAAGTGACTTCCAGCCCGGCGAAAATCCACCCCATGATGACAAATCATATCCGGTTGCACAAAAGACTGGTTGCAACTGGTGTTCAACTGGAAAACGGACCGACTAGGACGGTCCATAGTGGTCCCGGTCCAGTCTTTTGAACATTCTGAATAAATTAGGACCAGTCTTGGTCCGGTTGCCTTATTAGGAAGGCAAAAGACCGGACCGGACCAGACCTTAAATCACTAGGCAGACGGGTTCCTCCAAAACAATTCCCTGATTGTTGTCACCTCACGCTATGGTCAAAACACAGCGGTTGTTGTCCCGGAAATGAACAAGAAGAGGCAGCCACATGGGACTCGGAGCGCGATTATTCAAAAATTGCTTATCTCACTTTTGCCCTCACCACATCAATAGAGTCAGTCAGACGGTCCCCCTACTACACCAAACCCTATTCCCATGGACTCATTTCCATGCAGGTGCACTAAAGTCCAGAGCTGGGACCTCACCCAAACCAGCGTCCTCAAAGACAACAACCCAAGGGGCATCTTCGAAGATACCACGTGCACACAGCATGTTGACTTGGACACATTCCCACTCCTCAACGAACACCAGCAGGAAATTCCGGTTTACAGCTTCGAGGGCAAGCACATCCGCTGCCAGGAACCAAGTGAAGATGCTCCTGAACCCCAATGTGGTGTTCTCATAGATCTCACATCTGTAAATGCAATTAGGTGTTCAGAGTGTTCAGAGCTGTTCAGAGTGTCCTTGAACGGCTCCGAACAGCTCTGAACACCTAGTGCAATTACAGATGCAAGAACATCCAGGCCTTGTTCAACCCAGGTGACCAGTTGCACATAGCCGATGATGACAATTTCCTCAACTCTGATCTTCCAGAGTCTCCCTTCATAAATGTATATGCATACCCTCTAGGGTTTCTACGTGTTGCAGGGAACATCCAGGCAACAGGTGTGCCCCACTGCTTCTACCCAGTGGTGGCCGAAGTCAATCGGTCGGTCTGTGAAGACTCTAACAAGTCATCCTCTGATTCTGATTCGGATGCCAATTTCCCCGACGCCCCCCGCCGGCGCCACCTGCCACCTGCCCCTGTTGTTAGACCTGTCGCTGCTCAATTCTATAATTACATTGCCCACTGTATAGCTCCACGTGCTGGAAGAATGGACTCACAACAAGGGTCTGTTACAGCCGTGCTCTCTGGCACCTTTGCTCAGACACCAAAAGACAAAAGGGCCGCATCCAGAAAGAGAGCATACTGTGACCAAGCTCTGCCCTCCACCCGTTTCCACAAGAGGATTAGTCGTCCAGAATGCCCAAAATGCTGTCGTGCTGAGTTTGTATACTCTGTGGATGTGAGGTCCCTCAAATCCCTGGGCCCATCTGGAAAGTATGTTACACTCCCGATTCCCCTACTCGCTTCTATGAGTTCTATCAGCTTACTGATAAGTGTTGTCAGGTTGATATTTGACAAAATCATCCTACCCCTTGCTAAGTCCTGGAAACGACGAGATGTCCGCAATGTCATCAAGGACTTCCTGGTCGTCTTCAAACCAAATGTCTGTCCCTGTACTACCTTTCTCAATTTTTATTAACCATCTCATACACCCAGGTCTTTCCTGCCTTGTTCAATTGGGTCAGCAAGCCATTTGACCTCTTAATCGAATATATATACAAACAGGAAATCTGAAACATCGACAAGGATCTGACACCTTGCCCTATGCGCCTCGAATTCCTTGCGGCATTGGAAAGACTGTTGTGTTACTGCCACACAGGCAACACTGCTGTTCTGGCCACAAGTCTCATGCACCCTCTTGGTCTCAGCAAAGGTGTCCTCAAGGATGGCTTTCCGATGCTTCTTCAATTGTTTTTCCAACCTAGCGTCCAGTGGGCAGTCAAATTTGGTTTCCAGGTGGACCCTCGTAGATGGCCCCTCCAAGCTAAGAATGGACACCCTGCTATTGCGTCAAAGAGGGCACAAATACTCACATATTCTATGAACCATTTTCTTGTAAGTCTATCATAATTATTCTTTTTACTGGAACAAAGTGTTTCCTATCCACTGTGATTATACTTCACCCCTTGAGACCATACATGGTCCTCTTCTTACTCTGGGTTTCCGTCGTTCTGCACCGTCACCACCACCGTGCATAGGAGCATCTCCTACCCGCGGTGACTATGCTTTATCCCTTGAGACCACGCATTCATGGTCCTCTCCTTTACTCTGGGTTTCTGTCGTTCTGCACCGTCACCACCACCGCGCATAGGAGCGTTTCCTACCCGCGGTGACTATGCTTCTATCCCTTGAGACCATGCATACATAGTGTTTGAAAGTCCAGTCCTATGAACCGGAAAAAAACCGGGACCGGACCGGACCGCAACCGATGGCAACTGGACCTTCGGTTGCGGTTCATCGGGCCTGAGAATTTTACCAGTTGTGGTTCACCCAAATCTGGCAAGTGGGTGAACCGCCACAGGGCTGGTTGGGACCAGTCCCAACTGGTCTTTACAACCACAACCACGCCAGCATCAACAACGACTCCTACGAGTCTACAACCACAAATTCAACACCCGGGCTGACTGCAGCGCCGATGCCGACACCAACAACTTGTGGCCTCAACAGCAACAACCGCGCCAACACACCAACTCGGATGACCATGACCACCGCCACTCTGACATCGACGATGAAACATCGACAACCACAACAACCCGCAACAACACGTCGACAACCACAACCACAACCAAGATGACGACCTCAACAGCTGCAACCACGACATGTCCACAATGGCGGCACATCGACAGCCGCACCATCAACAACCACCCAAGCACCACCACAATGGCCACAACAACGATATATCAACAACCACCACGCCTGACCAAGACGATGACACATCGACAGCCGCAAGAACGACCCACTGACAGCTGCAAGACACTGACAGCCGCAAGACACCAACAGCCGCAAGAACGACACACTGACAGCCACAAGACACCAACAGCCGCAACACTGACTCGTTGACAGCCACGACGACGACGACTTGAGTCGACGATCGGGCGATTAGCGTTCACAACGTCCTCTTCGTCGTGAAGAGGACAAGAACCCTAGTATATTCCATAGAGTAGTAGTAGACTAGTTACAACTTAATGTAACTACCAGTAGTATAGTTCAATACATATGAATAACGGTTGCAGTCAGTCTTTGGCCGGTTGCAACCGACTCAGGATGAGCCAGTTTAGACCATGAGAACTGGTCTTTTGAGAATCCGGCAACCGGGTGGGACCGACTCATGTCAGCTCGGTCCGGTTTAGTGCTTGGGGGATGAACTGATGGGTCGGTCCCGGTCCCAGTCTTTCCAAATTAGGGAAAAAAACCGGACCGGACCGGACTTTCAATCACTATGCATACATGGTCCTCTCCTTTACTCTGGGTTTCTGCCATTTTTCACTGTTACCACCACCGTGCATAGGAGTGTTTCCTACCCACGGTGGCTATGCTTTATCCCTTGAGACCACGCATTCATGGTCCTCTCCTTTACTCTGGGTTTCCGTCGTTCTGCACCGTCACCACCACTGCGCATAGGAGCGTTTCCTACCCGCGGTGACTATGCTTTATCCCTTGAGACCACGCATACATGGTCCTCTCCTTTACTCTGGGTTTCTGCCATTTTTCACCATTACCACCACTGCGCATAGGAGCATTTCCTACCCACAGTGGCTATGCTTTATCCCTTGAGACCATGCATACATGGTCCTCTCCTTTACTCTGGGTTTCTGTTTTTCCACACCACCACCGTGCATAGGAGTGTTTCCATCCCTTGTCCCTCAAGACCATGCATACTCGGTGCTTCCATCATTCTTCATCACCATGTATGGGAGATTCTCCCACACGAAATGCTGTGTCAAAATTCTATAGGTGTTGGGCCACCAAGGTCTATCACCATGTATGGAAAACTTACCCACACATGGTGGGTTGCTTACAGCTCTATTATTGTGCCTCACTGCATCTGGGAGATTCTCCCAGATGTGGTTCAGGGATTGCTGTTATGTTTTCTCTTGTGCTTGGTTGTCTGTGTTTGTCATTGTCGCACTGGAAGTGTATGGGAGTATCACCGCTTATGGGAGCATCTCCCAGATGTGGTACCATACAGTCCACAACGGCCATCATGTTTATCTTTTTGTCTAGGGTTGCCCTTAATTGGTGCTACATACAGTGCCTATAGCCACTACCTATAGGAGTGAATCTTATCTGGGTGTCTGGGATGAGGTGTAATCTTACCATTTACCATTGTCTGGGACCAATTCATTTGCTCAATTCACTGATTGATTGTGGTGTTGATTAGGCATACCAGGCAAAATTCCGCATCTCTCACACGCTGTGGATTCACCATTAAACTATCCTGGTATATCATCATCACCAAATATTACCAGGGCTGCACGTATTGTGGAGATTGCACTCATGGCTTTTCTTGATGACACAAAGCAACTGGTCACCAATGGCATCAGGGGTGACATTGCCCTCTGAGTCTCTCAGGCTCAATCTCAGAACGAGCTACAGACTGAAACAGCTTATGGAAAAACCCGGGAGAGGTTTCTGAAGAAGTGGCTTTGTTTGGAGAGACCACTCTCATATGGACAAAATGACATTTGTGAGACTTATGAATCCCTCATCCAGGCAGTTATTTCAGATCCTAGAGACATTGCCAATGGTTTGCCAAACTGGGAAGACCATGGAATGACTCATTCAGACTTTGTAGCCCTCCTTCTAAAGATGGCTTCTCCTTCCTCTTCAAGGACACAAGTTCAGGCCCCTGTTCTGTTGAATGGTTCCTTCCTTCCTATCCTCAAGGAAGCACATCACTGTCTGATTTCCCTTAGCCAAGAGAAAGATATGGCTGCCCAAAACTCCTTCTTTTCAAAATTCTTCCTTTATGGAATCAAACACCTCCAAATTTGTTTTGTTCCTTCTTATCGTCCTCGGGAGGGTGGCAGAGGTACCCCCAACAGGAAAGCAATGTTCAACTCATGGGCTCAACTTGGTCATATGGACACTCAATCTGTCCAGCCTATTCCTCAGTCCCTGTCACTCCCATCCTCTTCTCAGCATGATGCCACACTTGCTCTTAGCAATGCCCTTGCCAATGATTGCACTGCTGAATGGTTTGCAGGTACAATTATGTCCCTTGGTAATCTACACACATTTCTTCACAAGACCACTCTTCCTCAAGACTTTCCCACTCCAACCCCTGCTAATGAAGAATATGTTAATTCAACTTATACCTGGGTCAAGGACATGTATGATGGGACAAAACCACTTCATCACCTTGCTCTTATTGTCTCCATTATTGCATCATCCTTCCTTCCAAAATTATTCATGCCAACAACAGGAAATCTGAAGGCTTGCTTTGTCTCTGCTGACACTCAGTTGAAAGTTCGTCATGTCTACAATGACATTGATTGGGTTGCTAGATCCAAGAAGGGAATGACAGACAAGAGATTATTTGTTGCCATGATCACCACATCCATTATAGCTCTTTATGAGCCTGGCAGCCCTTTAAGGCAATATATGTCAGGTTCTTCAAAGGGTGGGCTTGGAAAAGCCTGGACTGATAAGCATAGTGAGTGATGGAGGTTTCCCTTTTTAATTTTTCACCCCCATTGATTATACTGGAATTTTTTACTAGCTGTTAAAGGTCTCTCATATTCAACCTTCCTTCACCTTGGTATGTTTTGGGGTAAAGGCACTGGTGCTTTTGAGAAAGGTGTGTTTGGTAATAGTTGGAAATGTTATTCCACAGGTGAAGTGGATCAACTCTATCAGTCTCTGAAAAGAAAACTTGGAGAGAAGCCATTTGGTCCTTTTGATGCACTTTCTCTTCTTATTGGTGACAAGAATGCACATGACTTTGGTACATCTCATTTACGCCTCTCAGTTCGCCCTCCTCAGCTTCATCTGTAAAGTTGGGACCTGTCAAAAGCTGTCAAAAGTGGTCGGAGACCAGTCTCCGACCACTTTTGACAGCTTTTGACAGGTCCCAACTTTACAGATGTTGCTAGTCCTTCAATCTCATAGTGATTGTCATGATTCACCCCACTTTTTCCTTTCCTTCTTTCTCTTTCTATCCCTTACACTGCCTTGTGACTCATTTTATGCTTACCATTTACTCTTTACTCATACTCTTACTCACAGACTGATGCTGTACATATATGACTCATTCCTAGGACCATCATCCTAGGATTCTTTGACTCACATGCAGTATCGATGACTCACTTAGTACCAATACTGCTTACCATAGACACCTCTCAGAAACCTACATAAACCCCAGCAGTAGCAGTAGTACCTTTGACTTGTCTTTGTTTGTATCTGGCAAATACCAAGTTGTCTCTGCTCAAACCCTTGTATGTAGTGATTGGCCTGGGTATGGGTAACCTGCTGGGTATCTGATTGGGTATTGCCAGGGTATGGGTATGGGTAGCCATCTTCAAACCTGAAGCAAACCCATACCTGTACACGGGTTCCTGCGGGTCATGTACATTGTTGTCATACACCATTAGTGTTTTAAGGTCCGGTCCATAGGACCGGAAAAAGACCGGGACCTGACCAGACCGGACCGCATGCAACCGGACCATCGGTTGCAGTTGCACCCTTTCTGGACTTAGCCCGGTTGCGGTTGCCCCATCTTCAATGAATTCTCTGCAACCGAAAAAAGACCAGTTGAAACTGGTCTTTGCAGGGACCAACCAATAGACAATTCACACATTCAAACAGTGTTTTTGTGCATGATATATTTAGCTACTACTGTACTACATGTAATCTAAGAACTGTCCACACCGCGTCTGAGTCGTGTTGCGGTGCCACGTCGACGCCATGGTGTCGAGGCGCCGCATCGGGGTCGTGCTGTCGCCGTGCTGCTCAGTTGTGCTGTCGCCGCGCCGCTTGGTTGTGCTGTTGCCGCGCCGCTTGGTTGTGCTGTTGCCGCGCTGCTTGGTTGTGCTGTCGCCGTGCTGCGTCAGAGTCGTGTTGCAGTGCCACGTCGACGCCGTGGTGTCGAGGCGCTGTGTCGGAGTCGTAGTGTCGCGGCGCCGTGTCGATGCCGTGGTGTCGCGGCGCTGCGTCGATGTTGTGCTGTCGTGGCGCCGTGTCAATGTTGTGCTGTCGCGGTGCCGTGTTGATGTCATGCTGTCGCGGCGCTGCGTCGATGTTGTGCTGTCGCGGCGCCACGTCAATGTTGTGCTGTCGCGGCACCGCGTCGATGTTGTGCTGTCGTGGCACCACGTCGATGTCGTGCTGTTGCGGCACCGTGTCGATGTTGTGCTGTCGTGGCACCACATCGATGTCGTGCTGTCGCGGCACCGTGTCGATGTTGTGCTGTCGCGCTGTTGTGCTGTCGCGCTGTTGTGCTGTTGTGCTGTCGCGCTGTTGTGCTGTCATGCTGTCGTGCTGTCACGCTGTCGTGTCGATGCCATGGTGTCGTGGCACTGCGTCAACTCCGTGGCATTGCCACGCCGCATCGATGCCATGGTGTCACTGCGTTGCGTCGATGCCGTGGGTTCGCTGCGCCGAGTCGATGCCATGGTGTCGCGGCGCTGCGTCGACTCCCGTGGTGTCGCTGCACCGCGTCGACACCATGGTGTCGCGGCGCTGCGTTGACGCCATGGTGTCGTGGTGCTGCGTCGACTCCGTGGTGTCGCAGTGCCCCATTGGTGTCGTGGTCTCGCGGTGTCCTGATGTTGCAGAACCCTCTGATAAAGACCTAGAAAAGAGAAAGAAAAATATATAATTAATTGTGAGTTAACTAGAAGGATAAGAAAAGAGTACTTAGCTTCTTGAGAGTTTCCTGGGCCAAGGCAAAGCAGTCAACGAACGCTGACTGGGAGTGTTGGACATCAAAGCGACCATGGGGTTGACACGTCGTTGACTGTCATTGACAACGCGACTTTCGGCCTGGCGAAATCCACCCCATGATGACAAATCATATCCAGTTGCACAAAAGACTGGTTGCAACTGGTGTTCAACCGGAAAACAGACCGACTAGGACTGGTCCATAGTGGTCCCAGTCCGGTCTTTTGAACATTCTGAATAAATTAGGACCGGTCTCAGTCCGGTTGCCTTATTAGGAAGGCAAAAGACCGGACCGGACCGGACCTTAAATCACTATACGCCATCAATATCACTTTTCCCCCATTACCTTGTACACGCACTTTTTCTCACTTTCTCTCGCTCTCTCCCCCCTTCTCCCTGATGCACCACTCCTCCATCAAACCAGATTACCGATGCCAAACACCTCGCAAACGGTCCCTAGGCACCTGAAGACAGGCTGCACATCCTTTGGCTTCATCTTTCTTCCTCCACCCTCTCCCTTCCTGTCACAAATTCTGAAGACGCAAATAGTACAAAGCCACTTTTTTTTGATTATTTATTTGTTCATCTCTAACTGATGTAGTGTAGGCTGAAGGACAGTGGTGTCGTCATCACCTTCACAACCTGCCTCCACCACCTTCACACCTCGTGGAATGCAAGCGCCCAACCCGCCTCACCTACTGCTCCCACCCCTCAACCTGCCAGTCACGCATGTGTACACAGGCCATCCCAGTTGTCGCCGTCTCGTGGCGCTTGGCCCCACCCAGATGAGTTCCACTTTTCACTTTTTGTTTTTTTCTTACTTACTTCAACCGGGTAGGACCTCCTGCTCCTGTGAGCATAACAACTTTGCCATGGCCTCAACCCCACCGCACTCACACCTGCACACGCTGCCCCTCGACCCTGACCCCGCCACCATGACCTCAATATTGCTGCAACACACCTCGACCCCACCATGCTGCCACCACCTCGACACGGCCGCCACCGCCACTTCAACCCCACTATGAGACTTGCCACGAGCGTCGTGCACCTTGACCCACACTGGTGCCATCTCAACATGGTACCCCCTCAACACCAGCATCATTGTCATCCACCCGTTTGCTCAAGTATTTTTGTGCTAGTACTGTAGTAGTGTATATAGTTTCAACAAATTTAATGTGCATCTGTGCATCTGTATATGTGTGACCTGAAAACCCACACGGGTTTTCATACCTGTGTGACCCATCTATACCCACACCCGAACCCAAGAAAAACCCTACCCCTCATCATGGGTACAGGTTTTGTCTGGGTTGGGTACGGGTGGCTCCAAAAATACTACCCGGGGGTGACCCGAGCCAATCACTACTTGTATGATCCTCTTTCACTACCATTCATGTAATGCCACCACAGGGGCATTAAGTACGAGTACAAGTCTGTACGATGTGTACTTTGTTTAAGTCACAAACAGTAATGGGACGTGCAGGAGTCAGTTATGACTCAGGTTTGAGGGTGAACAAGTGCCACTTGGTCTCTGTGGACACTGCCACTGTCACACAAGGACAATAGCAGATTATGGCTCAAGCATAAAGGCAAGCGAAGACGGGGAGTCAAGTGAAGGTGTGACTCAAGGGATCGTTCATGAGAACAGACAGTGGTGTGGTATTACACAAGAAGTCAAGTCTACTGTACAAGCTAGGTAGTGTGGGACTTATATATGAGTACATGATGTTTGTTGAGCCCATGACACAAATCCTTGCGATTGAGTCGGTAGAACCCATGTGCAAAGTTGGCATGAGCGTTGGCAAAGCCCATGTGGGCCCATTATAGTATAAAAGTGTATACATATGGATGGGCCCAGGAAGTTGTGTTGTGAACAATCTCGTATGGGCCTATAAGTCATCCACAACATTCCTGACACAAAGGTGGTGTGGGCCCACATGATCAGTGCAGCTACTAGGACAGCTGCTGACCAAACCACTCGCATTGGCCCAAAATGCACGCATACTGTCCCTGCCGATGAGATTGTAATGGCCTATAGCAGGTAGAACACCTCCCAAGCAAAGGCATTGGATGGGCCCAGGATGTGCACACATATATTCTGCTGATGAGCTTGTGTTGGCCTACAGCACCCATGAGTATATTCTGCCAATGAGCTTGCACTGGCCCACAGTGCCCTCACATGTATTGTGTTGATGAGCTTGTGTTAGCCTATGGTGTTCATGTGTGTATGCTACCGAGATGCTTGCAATGGCCTGAGGTGCTCATACACATATTCTGCTGACAAGCTCATATTGGCCCATGGTGAAAATGTGCGTAGTCTGCCAATGAGCATGTGTTGGCCTACAGCACCCATGAGTATATTCTGCCAATGAGCTTGCACTGGCCCACAGCACCCCTGTGCATATTGTGCTGATGAGCTCATGTTGGCCTATGGTGTTCATGTGTGTATGCTGCCAACAAGCTCATATTGGCCCATGGTGCAAATGTGCGTAGTCTGCTGATGAGCATGTGTTGGCCTACAGCACCCATGAGTATATTCTGCCAATGAGCTTGCGCTGGCCCATAGTGCCCCTGTGCGTATTGTGCTGACAAGCTCGTGTTGGCCTATGGTGTTCATGTGTGTATGCTGCCAAGATGCTTGCATTGGCCCATGATGCTCATACACATATTCTGCCAACAAAGCATCTGTAAAAATGGGACCTGTCAAAAGCTGTCAAAAGCAGTTGGAGACCAGTCTCCAACTGCTTTTGACAGCTTTTGACAGGTCCCATTTTTACAGATGAAGCTCGTAGTGGCCCATGGTGAAAATGTGTGTAGTCT
The DNA here is from genome assembly GCA_021527775.1 of Lactarius sanguifluus. Lineage (NCBI taxonomy): Eukaryota > Fungi > Basidiomycota > Agaricomycetes > Russulales > Russulaceae > Lactarius > Lactarius sanguifluus. The sequence goes on from JAKEYF010000277.1 coordinate 13,043, forward strand.
GCCAATGAGCATGTGTTGGCCCATGGCGCTCAAGCACATATTCTGCCAACAAGCTTGTATTGGCCCATTGCCCAAATGTGTATATTCTGCCAATGAGCTCATGCTGGCCTACAATGCTCATGTATGTATTCTGCCGATGAGCATGTGTTGGCCTGAGGTGCTCATGCACGTATTCTGCCAACCAGCTCATATTGGCCCATGGTGCAAATGTGCGTAGTCTGCCGATGAGCATGTATTGGCCCATGGCGCTCAAGCACATATTCTGCCAACAAGCTTGGATTGGCCCATTGTGCAAATGTGTATATTCTGCCAAAGCTCACATTGGCCTACAATGCTCATGTATGTATTCTGCTGATGAGCTTGCATTGGCCTGCAGTGCTCATGCGCGTAGTCTGCTGATAAGCTTGTGTTGGCCCATCTTGCAAATGTGTATATTCTGGTGATGAGCTCATGTTGGCCTACAATGCTCATGAGTGCATTCTGCTGAAGAACTTGTGTTGGCCCATGGTGCTCATGTGCATTGTCTGCCAACGAGCATGTATTGGCCCATGGTGCTCACATGCATATTCTGCTGACAAGCTTGTATTGGCCCATTGTGCAGATATGCATATTCTGCTAATGAGCTTGTGTGGGCCCATGGTGCTCATGCTCATAGTCTGCCGACAAGCATGTATTGGCCCATTGTGCAAATGTGTATATTATGCCGATGAGCTTGTGTTGGCCCATGGTCAGGGCTGAACACAAGTCAGACCCGTGGCACCCATGACCCTCTCTAACGAGCCCAAAAATGTCTTAATCGGCCCAAAAATGACTGAGATATGAATGAAATAATGTTTTGACCATATCTCCTTCAATTCTTGGCTGATTTTGATGAACTTTGGCTCGTTAGAGAGGGCCACAGGTGCCACGGATTGGACTCGTGTTCAGCCCTGCCCATGGTGCTCATGCATGTACTTCTGCCAATGAGCTTGTATTGGCCCATCCATTGTGCAAATGCGTACATGCTGCCGATGAGCTCACAGTGGCCCACGGTGCAAATGCATGTATTCTGCCGAAGAACTTGTGTTGGCCCATGGTGCAAATGCATGTGATCTACCAATGAGCTTGTGTTGTCCCATGGTGTTCATGTGCATAGTCTGCTGACAAGCATGTATTGGCCCATGATGCTCACATGTGTATTCTGCCAACAACCTTGTATTGGCCTGCTGTGCAAATGTGTATGGCTCAATCCAATTTCGTTGGGCAGTATATCACTGTGAGCTAATACAAGCTTGCGCTTTGTGCCAGAATACACTTATAAGCACCATAGGCCAACATGACCTCAGTTGGAAGAATATACACAAGGGCACTCTGGGTCAATACAGTGTCATCGGTAGAATATGCACATAGTATGCACTGTAGGCCAATCTGAGCATTGTATTCTGCTGGCGAGCTTGCACTGGCCCACAGTACCCATGTGTGTATTCTGCCAACGGGCTTGTCTTGGCCTACACTCAGTAAAAAAGGAAAGTCGGCCAGTAGTCAGGTGGTAGTCAGGTGGTGGTCAGGTAGGAGTCAATTGACTACCAATTGACCACATGTCGTTTTTTCTGACTTCAAAATGACTACCAAATGACTAACTATAGTCAATTGGTAGTCAGTTTTCTTGCATAATCCATGGTCATTTCTTAGTCAATATATGGTCATATTGTAGTCAAGTCATCCATAGTCACTTTGTAGTCATTTCATAGTCATGTCATAGTCACATGGCAGTCACAAAAAATTCCCAAATCAATTTAATTTCACACAGCAGTTAAGGGACAATAAAATAAATATATTCATTTATTTATTAAAACTACATAACTACTAATAATACTACAGGGACAAGGTCGGGCCAGGGAGGTTGAGTGGGATGGGGTTGGTGGGGTGCGAAGGGTGAGGGTGGGTGTGGGTGCGGTGGTGTTGCTACGGTGGCGTGGCACGTGGAGTTGGGGCAGCGGCGTTGATGGCAGTTTGGCTGGACTGGGTCGATTGCTGAGGCACGTCGGGTTGATGCGGCAGGCAGTGTTGCTGGGGTGGGTGGTGGTCGGTGGTGGTTGAGGCGGTAGGGGGCAGTGGCATGTGCATCGAGGAGACCGCAACATACCTGTACAATTCCTAGAGCTGCAAGGTGGAGATAGTGATTGAAAGTCCAGTCCAGTCCAGTTTTTTTCCCTAATTTGGAAAGACTGGGACCAGGACCTGATCCATCAGTTCATCCCCCAAGCACTAAACCGGACCGAGCCGACATGAGTCAGTCCCACCCGGTTGCCTGGATTCTCAAAAGACCAGGTTCTCACGGTCTAAACTGGCTCATCCTGAGTTGGTTGCAACCGGCCAAAGACCGACTGCAACCGTTATTCATATGTATTGAACTATACTACTGGTAGTTACATTAAGTTGTAACTAGTCTACTACTACTCTATGGAATATACTAGGGTCCTTGTCCTCTTCACGACTGAAGAGGACATTGTGAACGCTAATCGCCCGATCGTCGACTCGAGTCATTGTCGTCGTGGTTGTCGACGAGTCGGTGTTGCGGCTGTTCATCGTCGCTCTTGCGGCTGTCAGTGTCTTGTGGCTGTCGGCGTGTCGTTCTTGTGGCTGTTGGTGTCTTGCAGCTGTCGGTGGGTCATTCTTGTGGCTGTCGATGTGTCGTCGTCTTGGTCGGGCGTGGTGGTTGTTGATATATTGTTGTTGTGGCCATTGTGGTGGTGCTTGGGTGGTTGTCGATGGTGCAGCTGTCAATGTGCTGCCATTGTGGACATGTCGTGGTTGCAGCTGTTGAGGTCGTCGTCTTGGTTGTGGTTGTAGTTGTCAATGTGTTGTTGTGGGTTGTTGTGGTTGTTGATGTTTCATCGTCGATGTCGGAGTGGCGGTGGTCATGGTCGTCCGAGTTGGTGTGTTGGCATGGTTGTTGCTGTTGAGGCCGCAAGTCGTTGGTGTTGGCATCGGCGCTGCAGTCAGCCCGGGTGTCGAATTTGTGGTTGTAGACTCATAGGAGTCGTTGTCGATGCTGGCGTGGTTGTGGTTGAAAGACTGGTTGGGACCGGTCCCAACCAGCCCTGTGGCGATTCACCCACTTGCCAGATTTGGGTGAACTGCAACTGGTAAAATTCTCAGGCCCGATGAACCGCAACCAAAGGTCCGGTTGCCATCGGTTGCGGTCCGGTCTGGTCCCGGTTTTTTTCCAGTTCATAGGACTGGACTTTCAAACACTAGGTGGAGAGAGTTCAGAGGCAATATCGGATATTTTGTGGACTTTGCATCGGGACCAACCCGATACCGCCCAGTTGAGTTCAATTTCGAAAATCTGTGCTGGGTAGAAATTACGTGGAATCCGATCGACAACAGGTGGGACGCAGTATGCCTGGCAGGAAGAAACTATAACTGCGAAATCGACACACGAAATCTGCCAACGAGGGAACAGTACAGCCGTATTGACAGACAACCAGAGGAAGAACCAAGCACATCGGAACCAAGAACACCAGCACCATCAGAAACAAGTGGAGACGAAGACAGCCAAATGAGCGACGAAAATGAAAGCGAAGCAGGAGTACTCCAAACAGCTGAGTCACTTCACATAAATGAACCAGAAACCATCCAAGTACTATCACCAGCCATAGTGGCCATGGCCACCATGACAGAAACTATCACGGAAAACCTCAGACACACCGCCCTAGACGATGAAATCCAAAGAATAGCCAAAGAAGCGGAAGCACACCTACAATCTATCAACCCCAGCACAGGTCATCGCATGACCACAGATGACGCGGCAATCTTTCGAGCAGTTGGACCCGACATTCTGGACCCACCACCTGGAAGACTCAACAACCCACCACCAGGAGCAGGAGGAAGACCCCCCAGACAGAGGAAGACCTGGTAGAGGACCACCAGGAGGAGGCTTCGGTGGAGGCTTTGGGGGAGGACCACCAGGTGGAGGAATACCGACCAGAGGACCAGGAGTACCAGGAGGACCTACACCCCAACTGGAGGGTGAGCCCCCATCCATTTTCAAAGGGGATCACGCTGAATATGAATCCTTTCTCACGCAATGGCATGGCTATATGGGATTGAATTTCAACACACTGATAATGAGGAATGTATACAAAAGATGCCTCCTCTTTCTGGGATTTATCAAAGGACCACTGGTCAGCAATTGGACGTTGGGATTCCTCCAATGGCTCAACAACGAAGTGAGAGGAGGAACAGATCGATACGACGAGTTCCTGTGGGACACTGCTAACCGCAGGTTTCGCGGACTGTTTTGTGAACATGCTGGAACAGGAGCAAGCCCAGGCGACACTGGCAAAAGGGTTTAGGATGATAGGAGATGATATTGATGCGTATGTCACCAACTTTGAGCAGCTAGCATGAAAAGCTAACTATCACCTCAACTGACCAACAAACGATCGACCGCTTCACCGCAGGATTGCCGGGCAAACTCTTCACCAAGGTTTATGAAATGGACGAACCTAGAACCTTCCAGGAGTGGAAAGACACAGCGCTGAGGAGACAAAAGCAGTACATCCATCTGCGTGCAAGGCTCAACATCACGACTCCCTCCAAAAACCCACAACCGCGCTTCACACCTCAACCAAGGTTCGGAGGACAACCCTGGAACGTGCCAAGAGGCCAGCCACCTCATCATGACCCCAACGCGATGGATACCTCTGCCGATCGATCGCGCGCCAGACTCGCGGAAGTGGGGGACCCAAATCGTAATCAATACCAACCGTGAACTCCGTTCACCCCCAGAGGAGGGTCAGGACAGGGACGAGGAAGTGGTCAAAGAAGAGACATGAGGGAAGTCATTTGCTACAACTGTAACAACCCGGGCCACTTCTCACGTGAGTGTACTTGACCCAGGAAGCAACGCCAACAACAGTGGAGGCCTGCCACGAATAGTAGAAGCGCAGAGACTGGATTACTACACCCAAGAGCAATCCACGATGTGAGTAGCAAGCACATCCACGCCGCAGCAAATGGCAAAGGAATGGCTCGAAGGAGTTAGAGGAGCCAGTGACAAAGTTAAAGACCTGATACTCCAAGACATGTGGAATCAGGGGGATTTTCCGGACACCTGAACCCATCGGCCTGGGTGAGGGCAATTAATTGTAACTCTGTAATCATGACTTGCTTCCAGTTCGCTTCGAATTCCAGTCTCGATTCGCACCAGTTACTCCATGGCCGACATAAAAGGGCTCGTAGATTCCAGAGCCACTGATAACTTTATAAGACCGGCATTTGCCAAACGCATGGGACTCGGATTACAAATCCTAGAGCGCCCAAGAAAATATGGAACATTGACAACATGGAAAATAAAGCTGGGTCTATCACACATTTCATCGATTTGGACATACAAACAAAAGGACACCACAGAGTTATGCGATTCCTTGTCACGGATATAGGAAACGAAGACCTAGTATTGGGCTATCCGTGGCTAGCCACTTACAAACCAACCATTAGCTGGACCCACACCACCATTCACAAGAAGCACTTCCAATAATCATCCGATCCGTAAACCCAGCCGAAACCCAAGTGGTCGTAGCCATAGCCATTACGCAAGAAGAAGCTGAAGACATCGTGGAGGAATTGGAGGAGGCCTGTCAGATACATACCACGGCAACCGAATTAGCCATAGCCGCTAACCAATACACTACCTTGGCGGCAATCCCAGAACCATACCAATGATTCGCCAAAATCTTCAGCGAAGAAGCTTCACACCGATTCCCACCGTCCCAACCATGGGTGTTATGATTTTCCCCTCTTTCTTTCCGTCTTGTGACTCGTATTCTGTGTCGACTTTCCATTGTACTTTTACAATACGATCCTGCTTCGATCTGCACCTCGGCTCTTATCTCGCGCCTAGCGCATGACCGTTACGACGCCCCCTGGTGCGCGACTTCCAGAACCCGCTGACGACTTCTGATCCACGTGTTCGTCCCGCGGAATTCCCTTGTTCTCGTTTCGTACTTTCCCTTTGTTAGCTCACTAGGACCCGGATCCTAGGATCGCGCCATATGTTTGTCTCTGACAAACATTGTGTACTAGTATATAAGTCTCACACTACCTAGCTTGTACGGTAGACTTGACTTCTTGTGTAATACCACACCGCTGTCCATTTCTCACGAACGATCCCTTGAGTCGCACTTTCGCTTGACTCCCCCCTTTTGCTCGCCGTTGCGCTTGAGCCTGTCCCTGCTATTACCCTTGTGTCCACGGAGGCCAAGTGGTACTTGTTCACCATCGACCTAAGTCGTAACTGACTTACTCCTGTCCCGTTACCGCCCGTGACTTAACCGAAGTACATGTCGTACTTAACGCCCCTGTGGTGGCGTTACAATGGGACCATGCTATCAACTTCAAACCGGGAACGCCCGCCACTATCGACTGTAAAGTATACCCCATGACACAGGACAAAGATGGCAAACTCAAAGAATGGCTGGATGAACAGCTCAAAATGGGATATATCTGACCATCGAAGTCGCCCTACACCTCATCCTTCTTTTTCATCAAAAAGAAAGACGGAAAACTACGACCGGTCCAAGACTACAGGAAGATCAATGCCTGCACCATACGCAACCAGTATCCTCTCCCCCTGATGTCAGAGCTCATCAACGACCTAGGCAACAGACATTACTACACTAAACTTGACGTCAGATGGGGATACAATAACATACGAATCAAAGAAGGACATGAACACAAAGCGGCGTTTAAAACCTGGTACGGACTGTTTGAACCACTAGTTATGTACTTCGGACTCACAAATTCGCCTGCAACCTTCCAAAACATGATGAATGACATCATGGGAGACACGATCATGCAGCAACAACTACTGGGCACCGTGATCCGAAGTATATATGGACGACATTGGTATAGCCACTCATGAAAACACTGGGCTGCAAGCGCACATCAACACAGTCTGTGACGTACTACAAGTTGCAATGGATCATGACCTCTACTTCAAACCAGGAGAAGTGTTTGTTCCACCAACCGCGAATGGATTACCTGGGGGTAATCCTTGAAAGGGGGTAACTCGTATGGACCCGGTAAAAATTTCGGGCATCAAGGATTGGCCACACCCAACAAAGGTCAGAGATGTTCGCTCCTTTTTAGGATTCTGCAATTTTTACCGACTCTTCATTTCGCGGTTTCGACCACGCACACACGAGCACTCAATAAACTCACACGCAAGGACACGGAATGGAAGTGGACAGCAGACGAAGAGAAGTCCTTCCAAACCCTCAAACCCTCAGTAACACAAGAACCAGTACTCGCTCATCCCAACCTTACCGATCAATTCGAACTTGAGGTAGACACATCGGGGTTCGCAGTCGGAGCAGTCCTACTGCAAAAAAGATGGACGGCAAGCGTCACCCGGTAGGCTACTACTCAGCCACTCTGAATGAAGTGGAACGCAACTACGACATATACGACCTGGAGCTATTGGCAATAGTCAAAGCGCTGAGACACTGGAGACCCTTCTTAGCTGGATCACCGCACAAAATCAAGATCTTCTCGGATCACCTAAACCTCACACACTGAGATCCACACAGAAAATAAGCCGGCGAGTAGCAAGGGAAGTACTAGAACTCATGGAATACTGACTTTGAGATTCATCACATTAAAGGAATGAGTAACTGGATGAGCAGACGCGCTATCCAGAAGACCGGACTACGACAAGGGTGACGGAGACAACGAGGAGTTGTAGTACTCCCAGACAAAGCATTCGCACGAACCACAGTCACCCAGTTACCAGAGAACCACGAACAAGATGAAAACTGAATACGCCCATGGGTGGACCCTCACCAACTCAAGAAATTCGACGGTGTCTGGTATCGACAAGGTGCGAGAGTTATCATGGGAGACAGTGAAAACTATTAGCACTATCATCAAAAATCACCACGACCCACCAATATACGGACACCCAGGTATCAAACGAAACCGCACGTATCATTGAGTGACATTACTGGTGGCCGAAGATGATGGGAACACGTGACGGAATTTGTCAAAGGATGCGCAGAGTGCCAACGTCACAAAGTCAACAATCGACCGACGAGGGCACCCCTAGTACCTATCACGCCCACACCCAACGCTAAGCCATTTGAAGTCATCGCACTAGACTTCATCACTAAACTACCGACATCACAGGGATACAACTCAATACTGACCATCACCGATCACGACTGCACCAAGGGATCCATCGAATTCCCTGTGTAGAGGAAATCACAGGCAGAAGAAACAGCCGCCCTGTACGTCACTCACGTCTTTCAGAGATATGGACTACCGGCAAAAATCATCAGCGACCGAGACCCTCGATTCGCATCCAAATTCACCTGGGAACTCTGCCGAATCCTGGGAATCTACCAGAACATTTCCACGGCGTATCATCCCCACACGGACGGACAATCCGAAATGAACCAATCAGTGGCTGGAGCAGTATCTCAGGTTCTGGGCTAATGAGCGTCAAGATAACTGGGCACACTTTCTACCAATGGCAGAATTCGTGCACAATAGCTGGCCACACGAGGCAACAAGGAAGTCTCCTTTTGCACTCATGATGGGATATGACCCACGCCCTGATTGGCTCAATAAGCCGTCACCTATCCCACAAGTGACTATGAGACTACAGCAATTCTGAGAAGCATGGAAACACGCTCAAGAACCTATCAAAAAGGCGCAATTCATGTGGGTCAAACACCTGAGACACGCCCAAATATCAGACAGGTGACCTGGTATGGCTGGAAGGACGACATCTCCGCACCAATCAACCGACTGCCAAGTTGGCCATGCGAAGGCACGGACCATTCAAATCCTCCAGGTCTTGTCCCCTGTCAATTATCAATTGGAACTCCCAACCCAATGGAGTATCCACCCCGTATTCCACATCGATTTACTCACACCCTACCGAGAGACGACCCATACATGGAGAAAACTTCCAGTGCCCACCGCCAGAACTAGTGGATGGGGAAGAGGAATATGAAGTTGAACACATTCTAGACTCCAGCAATTCGGCAGGAGTTGGAAGCTCCAATATCTGGGGTGAAATGGAAGGGATACCCCGACTTGGAGAACCAGTGGGTCGATAAATTGGACATCTTCACGGATATTGCCATCGCGGAGTTCGAAGGAAGTCCCGAGGGTTAGACAAACCATTATAACCCTGACTCACACCGCTAAGTTCCCCCCATCTCATCACGCTGGATTCCTCTCTCAAACACGCATGTCTTCCTCCACTCAGCCCATGTCGCCCATTGTTGCTCCCCATCTCAGGGGACCCCTCACCTACCAAGAACTCAACGACGCCATTGCCAACGTGGCCCCCGTCGAAGACCTCAACAACCCCAACGAGCCAGAAACCTACTGGCTTATTCCCACGACGGGCAACAGCTTAACACTGTGCCTTACTCCGAGGCCAAGGTTCGTCAGCTCCATGCGGCTTTCATCGACCGAGAGCTCCCCGTTCCTGGACCTCTCCCAGTACGAGTCAAAGAAGAAGTCAAGGCCGAAGAAACTCAAGTACGAGTCATGGATGGCATGGAGGGACTGGAGGACGTCAGCAGCAGCCTGGCAGGCGGAACAACTCTCGAAGCAGCGACAAGGAGAATGAGGATCCAGTGGAGGTCGCGAGCAGTTTACCCGCGATGATACGTGGGCAGTGTACGAGCAGCCTGAAACAAACTTAAGGGAATGGTACCCAGCTGAGCACCCCTCCATCATTACCACTACTGATTCTAACAACCCTAGCGGAAACACCTTACACCTGCGACACTACGGGGCACGCTATATACCGAAGCAATCTTACTGCCAAGGTCACTCCCCTCCATACCACTACGCGCCTGCGCCACCAGCTCGGCAGCACGCGAATCGCCCCGCACGGATTCAAGCACAACAGAGGGGACAATTACGTTCACTTCCCCATCACTACCCCGCAAGGGGACACTCAACAAGCTACCTACATCCAAGTTATTATGGGTCCAGACCCGATAGTCATCGGACTCATCAAGACAGCAACAAGGTGTACTCACACCCCCTGTACGCTGAACCGCAAGTGCTCGGAGCCGGCAAGCCCCACTACAAGCCGAGGACATGCGCATGTTGGTCAGCGGCCACACAGGGCAGCACCGACTGGACCGCGCTGTGAACGAGTGAAGGACAAGGGGTTGAAAGCTGAGTTACACCATTACCGCACCTACAAGCATGAGGCTGAACGCATCGAGCAGCGCCTCCACATCCTAGCTCAGTCCTTGGGTGGAGTGCAGAGCGAGCTCGCGAAGGGCAAGTTCCAGTTGGGAGATGGCAAAACATAGTGGATAGAATATCGGAGACGCAGGAAGGGTGGATGTCGGGGATCGGACCGATGAGGACGGCGACGTGGTTCGTTGGCAGCTGAAAAGGGGTGGGTGATGTCACGATGCTCGAAGTGGACGCTTACCTACGGTGATGACTCCTGTAGTAGCAGTATATCAGTCATGGACTCATAGTACCAAGTAGCCACAGTCTCGGGCCAATGTGGCTGAGACTGCTCGATTAGGAAGTATGGATTCAAGAGGAGCTTTAAAGCTGCCTCCCATGTATAAATACAGTTCGAAGGCGACCAAGATTCCCCATCTTGGTCTTCTTCTGACCACCATCATCCTCCCTTCGCATCTATCCCTTCAGTACTTGTGTGCCGACCCTGGTGCCACCTGAAGAGGACATTGTCTACCTCTCTCATCCCCTTCTCTCTCATAAGGACCCACTAGTCAGGCTTGAAGGCCGTTGACTTGGTTGGAAGTGCCCAGTGATCATTGTGTCCTGGTGTAATAAGCCGTGTCACGTGCCATCAGGATAAGGCCGTGTACCTACGTCACATCACAATACGTCACGTGACCCTGAAGCGTACCAAGTCAGGTATAGCTAAGTCGTGAACGCCCTTGCGCAGTCCAAGTCGGACTAAACACCCGTGGTAGCGTAACATCAAACACTTTTCTCCAAGCTTTTCTCCCTTTTCTTTCCCTCACATTCCAAGTTGTTGTTCCTTGCCTCTTATGCCTGTTCCTTCCGCCTGGCTTCCACCCTCACACTCTATATATGAAGGCTTGATGGCAGACTATGCACAAGACACTGACCTTCTCGTGGCTGCACAGCTCTGGTTTCGGTGTTTTCAGTCTCAGTCCAACGTCACATGGCTGGGTTGCCATATCGGTCATATCATCTCACCACAGCTTGCTCCTCGCTATCAATCTCGACAACTCCCCTTCTCTCTCTCCTCATCTCCTTTGCCTTTGCTTGCCCTGCCTCTTGTCACCATGGACCGCCGTCAACACTGACCCCTTTGCAAGACACTCAATAGCCACCCATAGACAGGCTGCATGTCCCTGCGCCTCGTGTCATCTTTGTCCCTCAACACCCTGTCACATCACTCATCTCTCATTTCCCTTTCAAGCATGTCAAGTTCGCTCTCAGCTGCCTTTGGCCACCCACAAGACGCTGTCAGAGTCTGTGCACTGCCATTGGATTCGGAAGAGGAGTCATATTGTCATGCGTCATCGTGTCTCGGCCCCCCTTTGATTGTTATTCTCATTTGCTCACTACCTTTCACAGTTAATCCACTTCGGTGTCTCATTTCTGTGCTCATCTCCCATTGACTGTTTGTCTTACTTGATCGTCTCCACGTCTTGCTTCCCCTATGCCACCTCTTTACCTTACCTCCACATTCCCACCTACTTGACTGGTGGTTGGGGTGACGTGCCCAATTTCCCAATCTGTACCGTCTTTCTTCTCGGGACGTCCTGGGCTATTCCTGGTGAGTCATTTTCACTTCCTTTGGCTGTACACAATTCAAGGCATCGTCTTAGGGTCTGCCGTTGCAGTTGAACACATCTTCTCTGGTGGCAGTGACACCGTTTTCATGCGACATGCAAGTCTTCACCCTGACATGGTGACACCACCCACACCTTGATGCTAGTCAAACATCGCCTTTGGTTGGCCCAAGTTCCCATTGACAGAGTGATTTGATATAAGTTTCGTCCAAGGTTTTGTCATTTAGAACAAAATATATTGTAGTACCCACTGTCCACCATATACCGCCATTTATGGCCATACAGAACCCCGTGCCATGCCGTTGGGTCTCAAACCAACATCTTATGGGTATGGTTTACGGTTTCCCCATCACCATACCAGCACCGTCACCTTACGGCCATATGCCATATACGGTATGGTGTACAGCCCTACCCCCCCCCCTTGAGACTTCGGCAACACTAATCATTTGACTTGCTATAGCCTACTATAGGCAGTGGCTTTTAAATACATAAATGTAGCTTTCATGATGATCTGCAGGTCTTCCCTCTGTATCCTATCTGCAGTCAACAGAATAGTCATGTGGCCTATGGGTGTAACACAATCTATATTTCTATTATGTATTACTGTGACTTCAAGCAGAAGAGCTGTACTGTACAGCATGGCTTGTTCGCGTTGCTCACTCGCCACTGTACAGTACAGCTCTTCTGCTTGAAGTCACAGTAATACATAATAGAAATATAGATTGTGTTACACCCATAGGCCACATGACTATTCTGTTGACTGCAGATAGGATACAGAGGGAAGACCTGCAGATCATCATGAAAGCTACATTTATGTATTTAAAAGCCACTGCCTGGTTTAAACCCTAACCCTACTAGAAATAGTGCCAAAATTTTTATATGCAATATATGGGTCAGATACAGATATTGCCCCATACAAACCCTAACCTTATGGTACTTCTATGGTACTAATATAGGGTTTTGGTACCAGAGTCTTGTATACTACTCAGATATAGTATGCAGCACTGTTATCATACTTTATAGTGCTGTGTATATCTGCATCTCATATATCTTGGTATATGCAGCACTGCTACCATCCTATATAGTGCCGCCGGCCCGCGTATACTGACATCTTGTATATGCGGCCCTATTAGGGTCTGGCGCACATGGAGATCGACTCGCAACACAATAAAACCTATACTTCGAGTACAAATAGGGCCGCATATACAATATGTCCGTATATCCAGCACTGTTATCATACTGTAGACTGCCGCGTATACCGACATCTTGTATACGCGGCCCTATCAGAGTTCAGCGCATATGCCATTCGATCGGCAACACAATAAAACCTATATTTCGAGTACAAATAGGGCCGCGTATACAAGATGCATGGATACGTGGCACTGTTCTCATACTGTATAGTGCCGCGTATACTGACATCTTGTATACGCGGCCCTATTAGGGTCTGGCGCACATGGAGATCGATTTGCAACACAATAAAACCTATATTTCGAGTACAAACAGGGCCGCGTATACAAGATATCGGTATACGCGGCAGTCTACAGTATGATAACAGTGCTGCATATACGGACATATTGTATATGCGGCCCTACTTGTACTCGAAATATAGGTTTTATTGTGTTGCGAATTGATCTCCATGTGCGCCAGACCCTAATAGGGCCGCGTATACAAGATGTCGGTATACGCGGCAGTCTACAGTATGATAACAGTGCCGCATATACAGACATATTGTATACGCGGCCCTATTTGTACTCGAAATATAGGTTTTATTGTGTTTCGAGTCGATCTCCATGTGCGCCAGACCCTAATAGGGCCGCGTATACAAGATGTCGGTATACGCGGCAGTATACAGTATGATAACAGTGCCACTTATACGGACATATTGTATACGCGGCCCTATTTGTACTCGAAATATAGGTTTTGTTGTGTTGCGAATCGAATGGCATATGCGCCGAACCCTGATAGGGCCGCGTATACAATATTTCGGTATACGCGGCACTATACAGTATGAGAACAGTGCCGCGTATCCATGCATCTTGTATACGCGGCCCTATTTGTACTCGAACTATATGTTTTATTGTGTTGCCGATCGAATGGCATATGCGCCGAACCATAATAGGGCCGCGTATACAAGATGTCAGTATACGCGGCACTATACAGTATGATAACAGTGCCGCGTATCCATGCATCTTGTATACGCGGCCCTATCAGGGTTCAGTGGATATGTCATGTATATTTATTTCTCATATATGTGAAATATTAGGGAAATTTTAACCCTGAACCTTAGGGTGAACCCCTAACCGAATTAAATTAGCCCCCTATGAATGCACGCGTGCATGGGATCTCATCTGATCTATATGAGATCTGAATGCCGTGCTCACACAGGGGCGTCCTAGACGCCATGATATGCACAAGGTTCGTAGTTAGATAATTATGCCATGGTATGCTGTATATATATTGCATGCATGATGCAACCTCAGGTGTGTGTTGGGGCTTCTTGGACACCCATTATCAATGTGACCCTTGTGTGCACTACTGTGTGTCTATGAGATCCATCCTAAACCCAAGCTGACAAGTGCTGTAGCACCTGTCTTTCAATCTTCTGACCCAAAGTCCACCCCTAGGGGTACTGCAAAGTGCCTCATAGCACCTGTCTTTCAATCTTCTGACCCAAAGTCCACCCCTAGGGGTACTGCAAAGTGCCTCATAACCAAAGTACATGTCGTACTTAACACCCCTGTGGTGGCGTTACATCATACGTCAAATCTTCCTCTGACTCATCTCGGAATTTATTGCCCATGTTGCTAAGAATGCCTCACCTCCTGATGGAGCAGGTGAAGTCAAACAAGTCCTGCATCGTGGGTGCCACAACCGAATGAACAACGGAAAAGGTGACAGTTGTATGTATGAGTTTGCCTATCACTGATGATCATTGGGCTTTCTTAATTCAGTCTGTGTTCAAGTCCGATTCAGTGATGTGTTTGCGTGATTCAGACCATAGACCATGTATTTAATCTGCCTACTTATGTTGACCCATAAATATACCTACTTTCCTTGCAATGGGCAATACTGTCTGACTTACCTGTATTATCATTGACAACAATCTCAAGGTTCATGACTCGTCATTCATTATCAGGGTACCCGCCAAAGAAGAAGTTGGCAGAATCATTTGCTACATGAAGGAGATCACTCCTTCGCTGAAGGACATAGATCATGTGAAATTCAGGTTCTACAAGCCTCCTGTGATCCACCTTATTTCTGTTTTGGATCCACACCCTGGGTTTCAGTTGACTAGAGAGCACCTCAGGAGTCTGCTGTATGTATCATACAGCATTAGTGAGGAGTTTCCAGAGAGCAATGGCAACCGTTGTTTGGTTATTGATGTCATTATTTAGATTGATTCTGGGGCACATGGTAAGTCTTTCTCCTTTCTGTGAAAGGATGCTCTCACACTGGCACAGGTGGTATTGTCTTTCCCACACACACTTTACCCTCAGAGTCGATCAACACCTGGCTTCACTATGTTACACTCCATTTGTTGAACCGCAATCAAGTACAACTCCCCCTCGAATCCCAGCTTTGGCACAATAAAGTCCGTGAATTACCGCAAGATGAATCATCTCCAGAATTTGTTATGCAACTCAAGGAAGAGTTGTGTCTCTCATGTGTCATACAGCCCAACAACGATGTAAGTTCAACCACGTGACTTGATGCAATCTCACCAAGCACAAGTCAATTTCAGATGGCGATGACACAGTCTCTGTTACATCCTGTGAGGTCGTTCCTTGGAGACAAGGCCTTTCGTGAACATTTCATCAACCCAGGCCTAGGAGATGGTTCTGGTTCTGAGACGTGCCATGTGATGGCTATTGAAGCTCTTCACTATGCCGACACCATTGTCGATCATCACATCTCAGATCAAAATGCATACAGAGCGAGAGCTGAACCACATATATAGTCTCTTGAGGAGATTCGCTACCAATCATACCTCTCCGCACCATATGATGGCGCAATTGTGAGTTGTAATTTTTGATTCAATTTGCAATTCTAATTTGCTCAATAGTGATGTTCCATGGTCTCTCCATCTGGTCATGACCTGGGAGACCAATCAAACATTATACCAGTATACTCCTTGTAGCGATTTTTTTTTTCATGAGCATCAAGGGATTTCCACATCTATTGCTAGAGATAAGTTCTGACAAGCTCAAGCAACGGGACCGGCACTGTATGCTTCTACAGGCCACCTGCCTTGTTCACCTGGGCAATAAGCTAATCACAGAAAATTCCCCTCTCGAACCCCCAACCTTCTTTCTTAAAGCGATTTACATTGACCATGACTACAACACTGTGGAATACATGTTATATCAGAGGGGATTGGTACCTGGTGATGATAGTGTATATATCTCTGTCTATTATTACTTGAGACAAGTGAGACTAACACTCGCGTGGCAGGTTGAATATTGCATGACACCCTACAAGCCTACTAACAAGGATAAAATGTTCATGCTTGTCTTCCGAATCTACAACTTAATCCCTTCAATAAGGGCTTTGCATGTGAGGCTCCCTCCACAGTTGAGGAAGGTATTGTCATCAATCCTGGCTGATACCAAGGACTTCCCATATGCAACAGCCAAGGTGAAGCATAGCGCTGAGGACAGCATCAGTGGGAATTCCAAATGGTGAAAGGAACAAAGTAGTCGCTCATCTGCAACAGAAATAATGAAGGAAACCACGTTGTAAAATTCGGGGGTGTACACTGTAAGGTTAGCTTGGGCTCTGACATGGCTCAGCTGCCATACCAGTGTCACATTCTCATGGCGTCACACCTCACTATCGCTCTCCATCGACCAACACATTCTCGCACCCTCTCACTCACTCACTCCTACCACTCATTACTTCCAACATTCTAATTTCCAGTCTCTGACTGCTTTTGACAGCTTTTGACAGGTCCCACATTTACAGATGGGATAGCAGTGTTATATACCACACCGCCAACACCTACATCAACATAAGTAAAACAAACAAGTCACCCTGCCTCTATCAAATACTTACCTTTGTCTGAGAGAACCCTTAGGATTTTGCTTTTGTCAGCCACAAGATTCAATCCTTCAGCAGTTGATCTCACTTTAAGAATCAACTTACACATTTTCTTAAAGCTGCTCCAAGCAGCACCTTGATGCTTAGTAATAACAGACAGTGTAGGTCTCCACTTGCACTTCAAAGTTGCAGATAATTTGAACAACTTGGTTTTAGTACTGACACCAAATGCTTGAGTCAACATTGAGGGTGATATCCCAAAATCAGAAGCTTAGCCTCTTAGGGAAGGGGACTGATTGAGCACAGCTGAGAAAGAAAATGCAGGGTCACCCTGGGGTTCCAGATGCTCTCCTTAGAAGGAATGGGCATAGGGACACTGTGGCTTCATGTCTCAGATCTGATTATTTGCTTTAGCAACATCCTTTGCATTCATAAACCAAAAATACTGAATGAACTAGTAAAGGTTTATGGCTGCTATGCAATCAACTGACCTGAATCTGAAGTGAATAATAGAGATAGATTATTATTAGATATCTGAATTGATTAAATAATTTAGAATTGTCTTATTAACCCATAATTATATAATAATTTATTAAATATAGAGCCAACCATCATTGCAATGCCTATAGACCTATCATTTACCCATATTTTCTTGAACATAGAGGAGCTTGAGAGGGATCTGACTGATTATAAATGTCTGAGAGTTGTTCATTAAATATAAAATGCAGAATAGAGACACCTAGCTCAGCTGTGTTACCTAGCAATGCCTCATCTGCTGCAGTGTTTAGTAGTATGCTGATGAGAGCATAGAGAGATAAAATTGAGCCAAATATAGAAATAAATCAAAACACTAAAGCTTGATAAGAGTGAAGTGCTCAAATATACAAAACTTGAACAGGGTCTCACCTATTGCATTATTCAACAGTGCCTCACTTGCTAATGAGGGCAGTGCTAAGAAATGGAATTGAACTAAATATAGCAAACAGAGTAAATCAAAATACACTTAAACACATAGGACTTCAATAAATTAGCAACTTTGAAATAGTAGGTACTTAACCCATTGTCTGGCAGCTTACAGGTAGTTACTAGAGGTCTTTTATTCATATAGAAAAAAAAAACTTTCTGTACATAAAGACTGAGGTAGAAGGCAGATCAGGATAAACAACTAAACAATAGGGTCTCTTAAAGTTAACTTATTTTGATCTCTGGTTGAATGTCCATTAAACCTGATTTTGGTGTAAATCTGATGTTAATGTGAAAAATAATAAAATAAAAATGGACCAATAATGTTCAACTTTGAAAATCCCCCAAAAAAAGGCAATAATAAAACCATAATGATTATTTTTGTGCCTCAGAGCCCCTGACAATGTATTGACAGGGTGACATTATTTTTTTTTGATCTTCACTAAACCAGATTATTAGTTTCAATTCAGAGTTTATAAAATGTAATCATATTTGCTATATTATATAAAATAAAATAAAACTCCATTTCTTTAGCAGCCCTATTTAATAAAATAGAAATATATAAAATAGGAGCTCTTATCTATCCTTAAAATTCAAATTATATTTTTCATTTCACTTTTTTTAATGGTTCTCAACATGATATTACAATATAATGATTAGATAATGAGATAAGTAGGGACAACTTTAAGCTCAAGCTTAGCTGAGCATATGATAGCAAGATTGATATCTTCCCTTGTTGATCTTTTAATATTTTTACATCATTTCCTTACAGGAATCTTTAGTTTCTTAGTGCTCAATCACCCTTGTATATTATTAATCCAAAGGAAGGTAGCTGTTATTTCTTTATTACACACCTCTATCAATAATCAGATTGCCTAGATGCTTGAAGCTGCAACCATCTCCTTCAATCTCTTTACCACCTTTTTTGCAGCATTGAGTTCCTTTCTAGCTTCATCTGCCAGTGTCTCAATTTCTACCTTTTCAACTTGGTTCTTTATATTTTTCAGATCCTCATACTTCATCTTTCTATACTTTGTGAGTGTCTTATGTTGGTGATTCTGCTCAACATCTAAAGGTTATCTTTTACAATGGCTTTCTTCTCTTTATCAGTAGTAAATTCAATTTCAGGTATCTTTTAGAGTTGATGCCTGTCTACAGTGAACATGATTGAGTCTAGGTTCTTCACTCAAGTTTCTTGACCACTACTTTAATGGTAATCAAATCTGTGCAGTTTTCTAGATTCTCTGTAAAGCTTGTGATTAAATTATTTATTCATTGTTCATCAACTTTTCGATTGTTAAATTTTTTCTAAAATGCTCCTTTTAATGAGAGTGCTAAATGCAAAACTTTGCTTAATAGGACTAAAAACAATAAGCATCATAAGATAAATACAAAAGATAAGACCTCTCTCCTTTAAAAGCAGGCTTTGATTTGTTTTTGTTTATTGCTCTTATCTTTTTTGTTACTATCTCACTTGTTAACTAAATTGACTTTTTCTAAGATGTAACAGAAGTAACCCTTGAGTTTTTTTAGCCATATCCATACTTATATCTATAAACACTGGATGGGTAGAGGTATAAAAACATATGTGGATCTAAGAAAGTGCTTTTATATTGCTAAATTAGTAGTAAGTACTTATAACTGAGCTTGCTTCAAATGCATAAATGTTTTTAATAAAGTAAATCATATTATTAGTGCCTATAAACATTACTGTCTCATGCTTTTAACCAAGCTACACTACTTACTCTTCATATTGAAATATTGAAGATAAGCAGCATATAGTTTTCAATGAGCCAAAGCTTTTTAATCTCAAGTAGAAGGAAGATAAGTGAAGTTACTTTTGATATTCTTATATTTGATCTCTCAATAATTAGGTGGCCTAGCTTTTAGCCAATTTTACTGGAGGAAACTTATTGCCTTGTGAGATCTTTAAAGACCTAGATTGTCATGATCATGTGACATGACATGTGTTAACTTTTTGATTCAGTATGTGATTTAATATAACTCAATAGGAGTGATGTGGCTGCCTGCTCACCTGTGCCAGCATGATTATATGCTAGCACTTGTACATCCTTAATAATAGCACAAAAATAAACAGTAATATACAAGTATAAGTAAAACAGTAGACTAGCCTATATCTATAGCTAGACTTTGATCAATTCTCAGCACAGTCTACTTAGAAAATTGCAAACATCAAACAGTTCAAACACTCACTTGCCTTTGCTCATCAATAACCCATCACAGCTTTTTGACTTCACCAAGGCTTGCACTTGATCATAATTAGCACTTTACATGTGTCACATCTCACTGAGGTCATAACATAGATAATGCAATATTCAGATCTACTGCTGGCTATTTATTTTTTGATCATTAGTTCTTTACTGACATCAGTTCTTTACTCACCATCATCTAAAAATTGTTTAGCATATGTTCAAGGTTTCAGAGTTTAACTTTATTGCCTTATAAGATGCTTTCAACCATCTCTTTTTATGTCAAGAAAAGATGCAACACATTCTTCAAACATGTGTAAAGATTAATAAACTACTAATAATCCTTATTTACACTATGCACCTATGTTTCTTTAAATGTAATTGTGAATGATCTAAGTTAATTATCAGCAATCCAACTTAGAGAGCTCAGAGAGTTGTCTATCAACTACAAAATGTAGGATGAAGGCACCTAGCTTAATTATGCTATTCAGCAGTGCTCTATCTGCTGCATTACCTAATTGCTGATGAAGCTAGCATAGAGAGATAGAGTTAAGCTAAATATAATAAAAAGAGTAAATCAAGATGTTAAGGCTTAGCAAGGCTGGATGGCTGAATGGCATAGAACTCAAGCAGTTGTCTACTTTATTATTTAGTGCTTCACTTGCTAATGAGGGTAGTGTTAAAAAATGGAGTTAAGCCAAATATAACAAAAAAAAAATTAAGAGATGATACACTTGAAGGCAAAGGACTCAATTAAAAAGGTTATAAAGAAGCAGCAAGCATAGGTGGCTAAAGGAGCTCAGATAATAAAACTTCAATGACAGCCTGAATGCAGCAGTCACAAAGCCAGCATAGGTTAAAAGAGGAAAGCTAAGCAAGCAGCTTAAACAAAGGCTATACATAAAGGAGGAGCTAGCTAATAAGTGAGGCTGAACATGTAAGGGCTAGCACACAGGCAATTTGCTGGCAGCTAGCTCACCAACATAAGGCATACAGTCTAAATTAGAAAATACTTATGTGGCATGTCACATGATCATGACAGTCATAGTTAAGACTGTTGTTGAGAGCTATAGGTAGAATCTTCTCTTTTACTGTTTTAATATCAATACTTTCAGGAATGATCCACATGACATTGTAAAAGCTATGGCCCCTTATAGTGATAAGGGTTCAGATGGAAAGGATTCCTTCATAATCTGTAAATAGAAGTTTTCTGACTACATTGTCTTGAAATATTATGATCTAAAAGGCAGGATGGGTGGCACCTAAGCTCAAAGACCTCCTGGAAGAATGGAATTCCACTCATGTCAGATTATTCAAGGATAAGAAAGGTCTCATTGCCATTGCTATTCAGTTCTTTGAGAAAAATGACTTTAAATATTTTACTTATTCTAGATCTGCAGGTATAGCCTGTAGCATTTGAGACCCTTGCTCACCAGCTTCTTTCTAGTCTTTATAAAGTATCTATTATCCAACAGTCCAACTCAGAGATTAGTGACTAATTCTGACTCTTTTTTTTTTAGATTATGTGTAAAAATATGGCCTAGATTGAACATGAAGGCAAGGACAATAGCTATAAACACTTATTTAGTACTTCAAAGATAAAATATATCACTAATTGATCACCCTCATATGAGATTCCAAAATTGATATATTAATAATATCCACAACAATAATTGATGTTATCCTCTAAAAAATGCAATAAATCACTTGCTTCATTCACAGCACTCTTTAAAGCCATCATGAACTCCAGCCAAGGCCTTGACTAAGAGTATCTATCTAAAAGGGATAGGTTATCTAATGACAAAAGTAGTTTTTATTGTCAACTATACCTGAGCTGGGACTAAATAGCTATTAGTAGTGTTTAAGTTAATCAAATGAAAAAATATACCTGTAATCATGGCTTTTCTTTCTGATTTTAAATATTGAGAACAATATGCCCTGTAGGATAGATGCCAATACCCACATATGAATGATATAATTGTTGCACTTATTGCCAAATGACAAGATACTGATCATCTTATGATATGCTTGTGGTTGAGTATTATTAGAAGATCTTCAATTTAACATTCTCTGTAACATCTATACTCAGTAACATAGCTTTCTACTACAATCATTGTTTACTAGATCTTCTAGCTATTGATTAGTGCCTCACCTACCTTTGTGCCTTCTATTCTTAAATTAAATAAAACTGTTATTTAATATTCTTTACATGCATACTTTACTTTATATTAGTTTAATTTAATTGATACATTAATTTAATCTGTTAATAATCAAATCAGTTAGAAAAACTACCAAACAAATTATTGGATTTTATTTTGTTAATTTAAATACTTTTGTTGTTATTTTAATAAATTTACCTCTCTTATTTAATATATATAATAAATACCATTAATAGTCTTTGACTTTTTGCATTGGTCCCATGGACCAGCCCGCTTTTCCCGTTTCTCCGCAACTCAGAATCAAACTCCAATTTTTTTGTTTTCTTCTCACTCACTTTTTGATTTTATTCTTACAAACTGAATACACAAAATAAAATAAAAGTAAAGACAATAAAAATAAAAGTAAACAACATGTAAACAACACATGTCTGTGTATCGGTGTGAGGTGCGTTGGGATGGGAGGGAGGGACAAACAAATCCACCCATTGTCCCTAGTGATTTCAGGTCCGGTCGGGTCCGGTTTTTTACCCCTTTTGGCCACAACCGAAACTGCAACCGGTCGGTCTTTTTCCAGCTGTGGCACAACCGACAACCGGACCACAACTGACCGGTTATCATCAGTTGTGCGACCGGTTGTCGTTGGTTGGAACCGGTTCCAACCGCCCAACAGGCCAACATGGCCCGCCGCTGGTAGCGAACGATGGGGCAGTGACCTCAACACCATGGTATAGGGACATTGCCCTATACCGTGGGTTATTTATTACCATAGACTAAATAACTACTACTGAACAATGTTGTAAACGAGTCAAAAGAAGTAACATTCAAGTCCGCAGAGTCACCGCCCCCCACTGTCGTCGTGTCCTCATCCCGTTGTGTGTTGTGTTGTGTCTTGTGTGTCTTGTGTCGTTGTCGTCGTAGTTGTAGTCATTGTAGTCGTCGTTGTCGCCATTGTAGTCGTCATTGTCGTTCGGTGTTGCCTTGGTCTTCACCCCGCTGCTGCCGTTGTCGAGTTGGAGACGGTGTGGTGTGCCTTGCACCTTGCCCACCATCGTGGTCAAAATGTGGGGCGGTGGCGGCGCTGGTTGGTAGCTTGATGGGCTCAGAGCTGAAATCGATGCTGTCGTCGTTGCGGTTCGTCGTTGCGTTGCAGTAAATGACTGGCACTCGGCTGTCACAGTTAAGTCACAGTTCCCTAAAGCGTGAGTACGCATGTATGGCCCGGGTACTGCCGGTTTGATCGCTGCATGTGCACTATCAACGATTACAACAACTTGCTATCAACAACAACGACCGACCACGACCATGACTCGACACCGGCATCGTGCATCTCCCCGACGCAGCCTCAAGCTGCACATGCTACCGACTGCCACCAGGGCCCTGCCAATGCAGTGTCCCAACCATGACAATGGCGGCAACAGCGGCGACCACGACAAGCCGACGTCGACAGCCACAATGCCCAGGCGATAGCGGTGTCAACGGCAACGGCAACAGCAAGAAGACCGATGACAACTACGACGGCAACGGCGACGACTGCAACTGCAACGGCGATGACTGCAACTGCGACGGCAACGGTGACAACCACGACGGCAATGACTACGACCACGACTGCGTGACACGACGACGACAACAGCATTTTCATGGTTATTAGTAGTAGTAGTAGTGTTTGTTTTGTATATTACTAGCCCTATAAAGTTCTGTTTTGACCTGTAATACCGCACCCTTGAACTGCACCCATAGTTGGGTTGCAACCGGTCACAGTCAGTCGCAACCGGTCGGAGAAGGCGACGCAATTGCAGCGACCGCAACTGCACCTTTCTGTGCCGGGCCCCAACCGCAACCGGAAGTCCGGTTGTTTGCGGTTGCAGTCCGGTTGGGTTCCGGTTTTTTTCCGGTTTGGGCAACTGGACCTGATATCACTAATTGTCCCAAATCCCCTACCATGTCCCTGCTTGAAATTCCCACCGGCCCCTGCATTACCGAAAATAAACACACTTATCGCATCCACAAGTGGAAGGCACGCGGTGCTGACACGAAATGTCAGCGTGGGAGCATGATGTACGATCGCGAGAAGGGGGGGATGACGCGAGAATGGGCCGACGAGGACGAGTTCCAGGCTTGGCTGGCAGCCAAGGAATCCAAGAACACTATTGAGCTTATTGTGAGTCAAGTTGAATGGTCAGAATCGCCGATCTGGCGGGAGCGACACGTCTTGCGGTGCTCGCAGGAATACACAGGCGGGAAGCAGGACCGCGATAACGTCAACCAATGGGAAAGGAAGATCCCATCGAAGAAGATGGGCTGCCGGTGCTGCCTGACAATCAAATGGTATCCGCACACTGAGACGATCCTCAGGAAGTATGAGGACCAGCACGATCACGTGCTTGGCGATGAAAATCTACGATTCACCAGACTTTCGGATGCCACCAAGGACCTTGTCATGGATATGGTTCACACAGGGATTGAACCCAAGGCAATAGTGCATAGTAATATTATTGCTCCTCACTTCCAAGCTGACAGCTATCACGTAGTTGAAACGTGTACGCGAGATGTGCACACGGACACAACGTGATTATTACATCACGATGTCTGACATCCGTCGCATCCGTCGCATTGTGGAGAACAACAAGATTCGTCTTGACGATAACGATGCGATCTCCGTGAGGCTGTGGGTCACCCGGCTCCAACAGGCGGGTGGTGAGGCGATCCTGAAGGACAAGCTAGATCCTCCTCCACCTGGGTCTGCGTTATCTCCAGAGTCCTTTGTACTGTGCTTCCAAACTAAATTTCAGAGGGACAAATTTCAAGCTCATGGCTCAAATTTTCTGTCTATTGATGCCACCCACAATACTACACAGTACACAGGGCTGCAACTATTCACCCTGGTTGTGAGGGATCCATGGGGCCAGGGTACGCTTTGTGGCACTTTTCCACTTTTGGGCACTTACTTCACATCCACTCGGCAGGCGTTCCTGTCGCGTGGATGCTGGCGACGAATGGCATGGAAGCGACAATATTTTTTTTTCTCAATTTCATAAAAATGTGGAGCCCGGAGATCACGCCTGCGATCATCATGAGTGATCGCGACAAAGCACAAATGAATGCGGTCCAGGCCATTTACCTGGGGTCCACTTTGCTATTGTGCTGGTGGCATGTGCTCCGCACGATCTGGATGCACTTCCGCACGGAAGAATTCCCAGAACTTTGGAAGCGCATCCGTGAATGGGTGAAGACCCCTGACCAATCCAAATTCGATTCATGGTGGAAGGAGATGCAGACCAATCCCTCGGCGCCTCAGAGCCTCATTGATTATCTCAAGGTCAATTGGATGCCCGTTGTACCCCTTTGGTCTGGGGCATTGAGGCAGAATTGCACGATCTTTCAAGAGGGTGATACTAATATGCTTATCGAGGCATAAGTAGCCTTATCGCACGGAAAATAAATGAGATCGCTCAAATCTATGTTTTATCTAGTTATCATCATGTGCTCAAATCAAAGTGGCTAGATGGGAAGCGCAATCAGCATGCTGACCACCTTATACATGTTCTCATAAATGACATGCTTCTGAATTACATAGCCCACATTGATAGCCAGGAAAATGGGTTCCAAGGACTTGATTTGGCCAACAAGCGTTGCAAGGAAATTCTCACGCGAGTGGCGGAAATGAATGCCAAGTCCATACACGACCTCGGCGGTGATCGCTTTAGCATGCAATCCCAAACAGACTCTTCATGTGTGTACCAGGTCGATCTCGGCAGGTGGTCTTGTGATTGTCTGGACTGGCCCAGGGTTGAGCTGTGCAAGCACGTCGCCGCCGTCGCCCATTTCTTTCGGCACAATGACCAGCAAATAGGAGTGGTAGAAAATGCAGTCCCCAACCTCCCCCCACCAACTCAGGAAGACTCGCCAGATGCGCGAAGCGATATGAGTGCCGCAACTGCCTCGATTTTGGAGAATGTGATTACTGTCTCCAAGGAATTCCTGAATGACGGAGTTCCTTTGTCTCCAGGGACCGTCCGAAGTTTCCGGGAGGTCGAGGCACATCTCACAGCTGTCGTTCACAACTCCCGCTCCTCAGGCAGCCCGCTCCCAGAAAAAGAGGCCATCCCTCCAAATCAACATACAGCATGTGTAACGCTCACACGGGCGTTCTTCGCACGTCGTGTGGCTTCTCGACCTAATGAACACAGAGGCTAGCAAACTCCCTCGGTAACGACCGGCAATTGTCAGTAATGACAATGATAACAAGAAGTCGGCGGTCATGCACGACTTGTAGCGGAACGCGCCTCCTGAAGAGGGCAATAATGAAGGAAGGGAAGCTGAGGCTGGACAGGCTCCAAGGCTGCACACAGCTGAGTAGAGGGGGACAAGGCTCTATACTCCTACTTCTGGCGTGACAATCCAGAAAGTTAAGCTACCAAATACAAGCTTAACCGTCTACTACTTATACTAGGGGAAGGGGCTTTCAAGCTCCACTTCAACGACCGAAACCCTAATACAACTGATAAGCGATAGCGAATGGCATAACGCCCTCATGACACGAGTCAGAGATAAGAGAACACGCGGCAGATAACGAACATGCGGTGTGACTCTAGACCTTTGGGTCGATCCGGACCCTCTTACTAGACACAGCCTAGGCATCTCGCCTCTAGGCTCCTCCGGACTCTTGGCATCAGCGGGTCACGTGCCGGGATCACGTACCGGCGCCTACTCCCTAGGCGATGCTCGCGCGCCTCCAGGCAAAACCGTAACAGCATGGACGGAAACAGCAAAGCAAATGGGGGCTACACGATGACAAAAGAGACCCCGGCCCACCTCTGCATCACCCCCCGAACCCTCAGCAACAACACGTATCGGTGACCTCAATCGCAAGCGACCGCGTGTGAAGATTACTGACCCATACAGTGGTGGGGTTAGCTCTGGACAAAGTGCTGCGCCAGACACGCAAACCGCTGCCCAGAATGCTGAAACACATGTGCGCGCTGCAGTCGTTACCAACCCTCTCTCACAGCCCCCACAGCCCCCAAAACGTGGGTCCAAGTGCACAGCCCCATCCGCTCCTCTGCCTGCGGGGAACACTCCCTCTCAGCCCCTGGAGCCGTCCCACATCATGCACGTGGGCACATCGTCTGCTCACCCACCTCCCTCTGTACCCACCGCATGGTACCCCCAAGGGTACCCCATTCCCACTACCTACCCTTCTGGAATGTACGCATACGCCTCATACCCTTCCACGTACCCTGCGTATTGGCCTTATGGCTATTCCCTCCCCTCCCGACCTCAATTATGCCCCCCAAGTAGATGTTTAGAGTCGGAACTTTGCTATATACCAGTACAACTGTATTCTCCATTTATAACATCTTTTGAGCCCGTTTTGCGTGTGCGCGGTGTAGTAAATATGCGAACAAGTGTGAAAGTCCCACAATCTCCAACTTGCCCCGGTTCTCTTCCAATGTCTCTCTGATCCGTTTGTGGCCCTCTCGGCGTTGTCGCTCGTTTACTACTACTCGCCTCTGCCCTTCCGTCACCTCATCGGCTCTCTGCCTCTGCCCTCTCTGTCTCGCTGCTCGCTCACTGCACTTGTCTCGACCCTTCCGTGAACTTAGGGGATTCAACGTCCTGCACCAAGACCTCATCTTCGACATGGACCTACTGGTGCGTGCGTTTGTTACCCTCTCAGCTTCATTGTTTGCTCACTGCCACCTTCGCCTCCTTTCTTTTGCGCTTCTCTCCTCCATCACCACCGCACTCACCTCTCGCGGCCTTGCCCTCTTCCGATACATTTGTGGCGCTCTCAGTATTGTCGCTCCGCTCACCACCGCGTCCTCGCTCGGCCTCTACCTCACCAGCATCGTCGGTATCTTCGCGACGAACGGCCCCCGTCATTCCCAGCCTTCTGGTCACATACCCAGCCACTCCTCGACACCCGAGGGTCATTCGGCCTCTACCTCACCAGCATCGTCGGTATCTTCGCAACGAACAGCCCCCGTCATTCCCAGCCTTCCAATCACATACCCAGCCGCTCCTCGATACCCAAGGCTCATTCGACCTCTACCTCACCAGCATTGTCGTTCCAAGCCCGCCAATCACGTACCCATCCCCACTTGGCCTCTACTCCACCAGCGTCATCATTCCCAGCCCTCCGATTACTCATGGTCAAGTTATGTCGCGACGCGGGCTGTCTGGTGATCACCTTGTACGTCTTAATTACCTTTTTCTTTCTTTTTGTCTCTTACACGGATCTTCGTTCGTGGTACTCTCATTTTTTTTCTCTCCTTATTTGTCTGCTTCACATAATCTTGCAGGATCCTCACTGGCTCCTTATGTATGTATATAACATTTACTGATCTGACTTATACATTGCATTCATCTTTTTCTTTCCGCGAAACTGAAGACTGTTGCCCCGTCCCAGTTCTCAATCCCCTCAACAACCAAAGTCTACTCACGGCCAATTTGCGTACACGACTTACTGTAAAGTTAAACAATTCAGGTTGTGCAATTTAGACTGTTTGCTGTATCATGGTATTCCTAAGAGCAACGGCTTTTAATGAGACATTCCGCATTATTCCACTCAGAATTGCAATTCGTTCCGAGTTACTATACGGAACCCGAGTGGATGTTTCCCCCTCAAAACCAAAGTCCACTCACGGTCAATTTGCATACGTCTGGTAATCACATCGTACTTTTTAAATTATCTTTTCTTCCCGTCTTTATCTTTATGCGCTTCATCTCACCGGCTCCGCTTACTGTACTTTCTTGTTTGCTGTGCACAATTGTTCTGTCGACGCCTCCTCACACCCCGAATCCTCCAAGGTCCTCCACACCAGTCATTGGTATCCAAACACCTCACTGTCGCCCTCGCAGTCGCTCCCTCCGCTGTTCACCAAAGGCCACCATGACTTACGGTCAATTTCCATACACGGGCTGTCTTTGACCTCTAATTTGTTAGTTATCTTTTTTCGTCTCACACGCTTTGCTCCTTACTTACAGGCCTCACCTCTACTTAGGGGTTCTACTAGCATCGTCGGCCCCCGCCCACCACCTTGACACGGGTTGTCTGGTAATCTTGTACTTTTTAATTATCCTTTTGTTCCCCGTTACATGCTTCTTACTTAGGGGTCTCCTTCACAGCGTCAGCCTCCGCTCACCACCATTACTCCCTCGGGCCTTCCTTTCAAAACCAAAGCCCACCCACGGTCAATTTGCATATGTGACATGGGCTAATATCATACTTTTTAATTATCTTCCCCCCCCTATTACACGCTTTACTCACCTCTTAGGTGTTCTACTTCCAGCGTCGGCCTACAGCCTCTGCTCACCACCCCTTACACCCTCAGCCCTCCCTTTCAAGACCAAAGTCCACTCACGGTCAATTTGCGTACGTGACACGGCTGTCTGGTAATCTCATACTCTTTAATTAACCTTTTCCCCCCCTCTTACGCGCTCGCTCTATTACTACTTAGGGTTTCCACTCCCAGAACCTCGCTGCGCAAGCCCCGGAGCTCACCTCCTGTGAGCACCAAGTCGATTCCCTCCGCAGAGCTCCGCGCATCACACAATGCAGCGGCCGCACATAGCACCGAGGCCCTTCGTCTGCAATCAGCTCTCGATGCCCAGATGACTGCACAGGCGCACCTCTCGCAACACGACGCAGAAGAGGCCAGTTGGTCCATGCTGCGTGGTGAGCTCACGCGTCGTAGAGTTAGGCTCCCTGCACGAGCGCCACGTAGTGATGTCAACGAGTTACAGTCAAACGAGTGGACTCGCGAGTTTGACTCGTCTTGCGCGTCACGTGACGAGTACTCGCGCCTACGAGTACTCGTGCCTGCGAGTATGCACGAGTACAAGTTTGCATTTTTTTGAGCACGAGTACTCGTGTACTCGCAGACGTACATGACCTGTTTATGGGCCAGCATATATTTGTCGAGTCAGCCCTATTTTGTTTGCAGAAATTGCTACTGTAACATGCGGCCTAGTACTAGCTACTTGTATTGTACATGTATGAAATTCACGACCACACTCGCCATCCGAATCGCCCCGCCTTCCCCGTGGTTGTGCCAGTGGTCAATGGGCATTTGCCCAGTCGTCGTGGTCGATCGTGGTTGCATCGTTGCCTGAGGCTTCACGCTGGTCGCCACTGTCGCCTCGCCCATTGCTGTTGCTGGTATTGTAATTTGGTCGTCGCCATCGCCCGTCGTCGTGCTGGGGTGTTGTCGTTGCTACCGTCGGCGTCGTCTTGCTGTTGATGTCGTTGTTGGTCGTTGTAGGTCGTTGTTGGTCGTTGTTGGTCGTTGTTGGTCGTTGTCGGTCGTTGATCTTGGTCGTTGTCGCCCGCTGTCGTGGTCGACGGGCATCGTGGTCGTCGAGTCGTCCAAGGCGTTGTCGTGGTCGTCATTGCGTCCGAGGCTCGTCCAATGTCGCCGTTGCCCACCGTCTTGTTACTCGTGGTATCGATGCACGTGGCTTGGCCTACTTTCAGCCCCCCGGACCGGACCGCATATAGCGCGACTGGCAATCAGGTGTGGGAACTTCGGCGTCATCCGGTTGGCTCCTACAGTGAATTGCTTATGCCATTACCACGCGTACAACCTGGACGACAACGGCTGTGGCAGCAAACTCTCCACCAGCGCATGGCCAGCCACATGACGACGACAAACCCGCCGGGGCCCATCGACGCTGACATTTCCAGGTCGTGGTCGACGCCTAGTGAGGTGACAAAACGAAGGCGACGGCAAAGCCTGAGGCAAGACTACAACGACTACAACCACGACAACTGCGACAACCACAACCACGATGACTACGACCACGACTATGACGACCACGACCACGACCACTGGCACGACGACGACGACGATCACGACCACGACCACTACGACCACGACGATGCGACACGACGCGACACAGAAGGCGACGCGGTGACGATGCCAGTATGCGACGGGTGTGGGGGGTAGCAACGCTATGGCGAGCATACTTGTAGTAGTTGATGTTATTCCTAGTTTTTGTTTATCTGTATTATCTGAGTCCTGAGTGCCTAAGAAAATAACGAGTACTCGCAGATTTCAAGCGAGTACTCGTACTCGCGCTTAGATGCGAGTACTCGTGTCTCAAATGGGTACTCGCACCGCGAGTACGAGTGTCAGTCTGAAATATTTGACGAGTACTCGTGCTCACGAGTACTCGCACTGACGAGTACGAGTCAAGTACGAGTGGCTGGTTGGGATTATCTGATGAGTACTCATACTCGCGAGTACAACTCGTTGACATCCCTAGCGCCACGTGGCCATTGAGGTGCTGCGCGAGCAGAATCCCGCTCACCACCGCACTCGCCTCCACTCACTACAATGTTCGCCTCTGCTTCCCACCCTTGCCTCCATTCCCCGCACTCGCTTCCCTGCACTCGCTTCCGCTCACTCACCTCCACTCACTACCACGTTCACCTCCGCTCCCCACCCTTGCCTCCGTTCACCGCACTCGCCTCCGTTCCTTGCGCTTGCCTCCACTCACTACTGGTTTGCCTCTGCTCTCTGTTCCCTGCACTCGCCTCCGTTCCCACACACCTGCCTCCGTTCCCCGCACACGCCTCCACTTGCCTCTCCAATCTGCTTACTCATTCACTATTATTACATATCAGGTGTATTCATGTGACTTGTAATTATCTAATAATATATATTTATGTTCTGCTGTCCTTGTGAATAACTCGTAAGATGATGTTTTTTTATTAGCTAATAGATGAATTCCTTTGGAAGGAAAATAGTTGTTTGGGCAGGGATTAAACTTTGAGGCCGGTCCAGAGCGGACCGGTCCGTGGGACCGATGCGAAAAGTAGCCAACTACCATTAATAGATTATTATTACTTAAATTAATTTTTTTTAAATGTATTAAGTGAATTATTTAGGTCAAATATTTAAATGAATTGTTAGATAATCAAATATCAGATTTAAATTATCCTCTATTTTAGGGAATAAATTATTAACCACAGATAAAGCTCTAATTGATATAATCTTTGTAATAACATAGCAGACCAGCTTGTGATTTTCTTTTTTATGAGGAAGTCATCAATTATTTAAGACCAATTTATTTTTATAATATTTATATGTTATTAATTAAAAGAATAAAAGACAAGAATTCTTATACCTATATATTTACTCTAAAGCAGTAAGTTGTTCAATGGTGCCATCATCTTCTCTTAGCCTATATTCTCCCTGATAAATATAAGTACACATATACATACAATTTGATGAAGTTACCTTCATATGTATAATATATGTGATGTGTCACATGGATGCAGGCTTTGGAAATGACTGGGATGGGAGGCATTGTCCATATTAAAGTTTAAATCTTCATCTTCATTGTTAGCTCCCTATAAATTTAGCTCATTACAACAAATCAGATCTTGTTGATAACTTAATGAAAAATCAAATCAGAATTGCATCTTATATCAATAGTGAGTACTTAGATTTATGTCTAAGCATTTAATAGCTGCTTTTGCCACTTTAAAGCTCTATAGATACTATAAGAGACTTGCTAAATCTCTCCTCTCATATAAGTTTAAAGATAATCTCTAAAGGCCCTACCTATCTATACTGTGTTTTTATGACAACTACCAGTGAAAACCTTTTAAATGGTTTATGTGTTGTATTTATAAGAGACTATAACCACAAACATAGTGATCATATTGTTCTTCATGAACTGAAACTCATTATAAAGTTTCCTGACTATGTCATCACTGCCAGCATCACACACTTCAACATAGGAGTCTCTGATAATGAGTGATCTTCTATCACTTATTGTAGAGGGTCTTGGCATGCATATAAAGGGAAGCCACTTGGTCTGCTCAGTGTTATAGTTATCTGTAGTACCAAAAAGTGTGATTGATGTGCTGTAGTGCATCAGAAAGTGGAACTTCAGGATGTTAAAGTGCTTGCAAACACCCAAGTCAACAAATACAGCCTTGTTGCTGTAAAACTGAGCCAGAGCCAAGTTGAGTTGTATAATTGTATCAGTAGTCTGAGAAGGGAGCTGTGCAAGATACAGGAAATTGAGGAGCACACATATAGATCTAACAATGCATGATGTGACTTGTCCAGAGGGAAGGGGAGGTCTACAATTAGACCAAGTAGGATCTAACACATCTCCTTGTATTCCTGTCCCAAGACACAAGATAGTATTGTTATCCCATTCAAAAAAGTCTTGATATGGTGATTGGGTGGCAAGGATTGACACTGCGTGTTGATTTGCCCAGGGCCAAAAACCATAGAACAAGTAAGCCATGTGATTAAATGCTTTATTACACCTTGGAGCATCTGATGCAGGATGTCAGGGGTGATTGAAATAAATATATTGACAAGCAGCAGGGACTCCAGAAAGGGTGAAAAATGGGCTTGAGGCCCACCTCACAACATGTGGCATAGAACATGTGTACATCTTCATCCACCAATGAATATATTTGTGTGGCTTGATCATAGTTGCAGAGTGGGAACCTAACAAATTCTCCAAGTTGGTTGTGAGGCTCAGTAAAAAAGGAAAGTCAGAAAAAAGTCAGAAAAAAGTCAGTACAAAGTCAGATGGTGGTCAATTGACTACAAAATGACTAAATGTCATTTTTAGTGACTACAAAATGACTTCCAGATGACTATTTATAGTCAATTTGTAGTCAATTTTTTTGAGAATGGGATTAGTCATTTCTTAGTCATTCAAATCATCTGTAGTCATTGCATAGTCATTTCATAGTCATTTCATAGTCATTTCATAGTCATTTCATAGTCAAGTAATAGTCAAGTAATAGTCAAGTAATAGTCACACAGATTTTCAAACTAATTTGAATTTCACACAGTAATTATGGCCAAACAAAATCACATTTGACATTGCCAACTAAACTAAACAAAACAAAACAAAACCGAGTTGGCTCAGCCTTCCGATGAGGCTTCTGGTGAAGTCAACTAGTCTTGATCCATCAGGGCACTACGGTGTGCCTTGGCTGCATGTGAACGTGTTGCCCGTTTGGGGGCAGGCTTGGTGGGCAAATTGGTGGCAGCGGGCTTGGTGTGCTTGGCCAACTTGGAGGGGCCAGCCTTAGTCTTGGATGGGCCAGCCTTGGCACCTGATGGCTTGGTGGGGGAAGGTTCAGCGGGCGTGGTGGGTGCAGTACCCGATGAGTTGAAGGGGCCAGCCTGGGACTTGGATGGAGCAGCCTTGGGCTTGGAGGGTGTGGCCTTGGGCTTGGAGGGTGCAGGCTTGGGCTTGGGGGCGGGCTTGGACTTGGAGGGGGGAGGCTCAGCGTCTGATGACCCAGAAGCAGCAGCAGCAGGGGCGAGGGGTGAGGCAGATGATGACTGGGTTGAAGGAGGAGTACAAGGTGGGGCAGTTGTTCAATAGTTAGCAAATATAAGTGACAATGTTTTAGACTTATCTGTGTGTCCTTCCAGCAGCGTTGGAGCTGCTCGAACAATAGTTCGAGATAGTTGTTGGCCAGGTATGTCGTAGAGGACCACCCTCTCGTGGTACACAATGCCCTGGCCACCTTGCAGGTCCTAACCGTGGCCACAATCAGCTTGAACGTGGTCGAAGTACTACCCACCGACTCCCAATCCACAAGAGCTGACCGAATTGTCAGACCACCTGCAGTAAACTGCGCATGGCCCCAATTCTTGTTCGAGTCATTGTCGTCAACATCCAGTGCATCGGGATCTGCAGAGTCAAGTCAATCGAGTAGTGCTGCGACGTCATTGGACGGTTTGCGCATTTCACAGTCAGTGGCATCGTGCATGGCTCAGAGGAGGTCCACGGTGTCAGGGACTGTCGAAAAGTTGTTGGTAATAACATCTATTCGAAAGTGAGTAGGTTTTTTTTTGATGGCCCGATGGAGCATACCTATTAAGTTGGAAGCTGGGGTAGAGAATTAATCAGTGAGGTGACAGAAAAAACGATAAAAAGAAACCTACCAGAAGGATGCATGATAATGTCCTTGAAGTTAGCCCTAGGTCGAGCATGGGGTAGCGAAGGCGCTGCAGCCCGAGCCATGGCAAGGAAAGCAGGGGGTGAAGGTGGGGACTGGGGCAGACCGCCTGAAACACCTGCGGCATAGTTAGTGTTTTCAAAATGTGATAAAACGTGTGTGCGTACCTGTCCCTGTCTTAGACGTCTCCTTGCCCTTCTGCCTGTCATCCTTCGCCTTCTTGTTGGGCTGTTGCATCAGGGATCGAGCACAGGGACGCTTGGACTTGCCGCCTTCAGTTGTCTTCTGGGTCTGTGGGCCTGATGAAGCCGGCACTGACAACAGTTCGGATGAGTGATGGGATTGTTGGGGAGGAAGCGAGTGGGGAGAGGGAGGCTGTGAAGGAAGAGGCTTGTCCCTCAATACAGCGCCAAGAGTCACATCGGCTTTCCAATGGTTCGCACACAAAGTGAGAAGAGGGGCGGTTAGTGTTTCGAAGTCCTGTCCTATGGACTGAAAAAAGACCATGGACCCAACTGGACCCAACTGGTGGCAACTGGACTTTCAGTTGCAGTTGCATGTAGTTCCAGCATGGTCCAGTTGCAGTCTATCGACAATTCAATTCATCAAGAGACTGCCAAAAGACCAGTTGCAACCGGTCCTTGACAGGACTTTTAGTTGCCCGGGCCGTACCCGCGTCACGGGTTCGCGGGTATTTTGCGGGGACGCAGGTCGCCGGTCCGGACATTGCTGCAAGGTGTGTCAGCATGTCAACACTGACCGGTACTGACCTCTGACCTAACAACCACCACGGCGTAGCTCAGCACTCGTCGACTGACCCTCAAACTGTCAAACAAGTTGAGTTTTATTTTTCCTTATCTTTTACTAACTAACTGCAATCTTTTTTTTTCTTCTCTAGGTTTTGAAACAGGTCCTCGCCGCGTGCAAGCACGGCGCCACGACGCTGCGCCGTTGCGCTACGATGGCGACACGGCGCCGTCGCGCTACAGTGGCGACATCGCGCCGTCGCGCTACGATGGCGACACGGCGCCGTCGCGCTACAGTGGCGACATCGCGCCGTTGCGCTACGATGGCGACACGGCGCCGTCGCGCTACAGTGGCGACATCGCGCCGTCGCGCTACGATGGCAACACGGCGACATCGCGCCGTCGCGCTACGATGGCGACACGGCGCCGTCACGCTACAGTGGGGACATCGCGCCGTCGCTCTACGATGGCAACACGGCACCGTCGCGCTACAATCGCGCTACAGCGGCGACATCGCGCCGTCGCGCTACGATGGCGACACGGCGCCATCACGCTACGGTGGCGACACGGCGCCGTCGTGCTACGTGGCGGCACCACGCCGTCGCGCTACGACACTGACGTGGCGCCGTCACGCTATGACAGCGCCACGGCACCGAGATACAACGACACCGACGCGGCGCCCTGACGTTTCGACACCGACACGGCGGCGCCGCAGCAACACGGTGCCTGGGCTGCGACACCGACACAGCGCCGTGGCGCTTCGATACCGACACGGCGCCGAGGTACTCCGACAACGATGCGGCACCGCAGCAACCCTGCGCCCTGGCGGTGCTACACGACACGGCGCCCTGACGCCTCGACACTGACGCGGCGCCGCGGTAACACGGCGCTGTGGGCTACGAGATCGATTAGAATAGACAATGTAATTACTTGTAGTTAATTAGAAAAAATATAATGCCATTCAGACTTGTTGTAGACCAGTGGTAGACTGGTCGTGAACTGGCTGTAGACCGGTTGAAGACTGGCTATAGACTGGTTGAAGACTGGCTATAGACCGGTTGAAGACTGGCTATAGACCGGTTGTTGAAGCGACCGGTTAAGACCGGTCCACGGACTGCAACCCAACCGACACAGACCGGTCTTACACAGTCTGGTCCGGTTTTTTTGTTAGGCTGAGAAATTGTGGACCGGTTGCAGTCCCGGTCTTACCCAAATTAGGTAAAAAAACCGGACCGGACCGGACTTTAAAACACTATCTGGGGATATGTCTGGCTCTGAGGATGATCTATCTAGCTCTGATGGCCAATCTGCTCTATTTGAGGTTGCTGAGGAGATCTTAGAAGCCCCCCCTCAGTCTGTGGACTTGGGTTATGACTCTGACTTTTCAGATATGTTTGCGGAGGATGTTGCTGAGATAGAAGACTCAGCCCTACTATCTGAGGCATTGGAGGAGTCTAGTCAGACAAGCAGGGCAAGTCCCTCTTTGCCAGAGGCTGTTGTACAGCTCCAGAAGAAGCTGTTAGAGGACTATGCTCTTCCCCCTCCCCCTTCTGGTCCCCCAGGGGAATATGCTCTATCTAGGGCAGAAGTGCTGTCCCTTCAGCACTACTTTGCATGGACAGAGTCTCAAGGCACAGTAAAAGCCTATGGCTCTCATGCTAAAGTGCTTTCAGAGGCCACAGATGTGGAGATCCTCAGCCTTTATGCTGTGCAAAAGTTGGCAGAGAAGCTTACTGGGCTTACACCATCATTTATTGACATGTGCCCCAGGAGTTGCATAGCTTATACTGGGGACTTTCAGTCTCAAACCCTTTGCACACACTCCCATGATGGAAAAATTTGCAATGAACCACGCTATAAGCAAAAGCTGGGTCCTAGGGCTTCACAAAAGCCAAGGGCACAAATGCTTTATATTCCCATCATTCCCATCATTCAGTCACACTATTCAGTTGCAGAAACATCAGAGGAGATGAGATACAGAGACAGGTGCTTGCAGGAGACTCTCAAACTCCTTGCAGTGGCTTCAGGTGCCAATAGGCAGACATATTCTGATTTTGCCAACTCTGCAAATCATATTGATCACTATAAAAATATGGGGCTATTTAAAGATGCCAGAGATACTGCCATTACAATCTCTACTGATGGTGCTCAGCTCACCATGAAGAAACAATCCAATGTGTGGCTCTTGGTTGTTGTGCTACTCAATCTCCCACCAGAGAGGTGATATAGGGCAAAGAATATTATCATCCCCCTTCATCTGTAAATGCAATTAGGTGTTCAGAGTGTTCAGAGCTGTTCAGAGTGTCCTTGAACAGCTCTGAACAGCTCCGAACACCTACTGCAATTACAGATGTTGCCATTCCTGGGCCTTCATCTCCTGGAAATATTGAGTCCTTCATATATCCTCTTTTCCAGGAGATGGCCATGGCTAATGTTACGTTCCTTCGGACATTTCCTCTAAATGCCTGTTTGCTGCTGCTGCACGTGCTCGAACGTCTTCAGTATCCCATAGGCAACGGCTAGGGCGATACGCAGGGCGTGGCCAACCAAGGCAATGAAAATGATGAAGGCGATAATGATAAGATACGAGGCATCAGCGATGACTAAGCACGACGGCAAGCGGAACGCTTAGTGGCAATAACCGGCACACTAGCACAGATGACAAAAGAAGGGATGGTCAATGAGGCAATCTAGCTTTATACAATCTCCACAGTTGGAAGGATTGACACAAGATATCAAAGCTAAGGACTACAACGCGTCCTCGGCCCTCTACTTATACTACAGAGGGGAGCTTTCAAGCTCAGCCCGAATCCGAAACCCTAATACACCTATCCAATAGCATAACTCGCTCTCGATTCGCATCAGTCAGCCATACAGTCATGGGGTCACCATCTAGACTGCGTCCGGGCTCAAGCTCATCCGGACTCACATTCCAGCCTCAACCTAGGCGCAAGCTCATCTAGGCTCTTCCGGACCGTTTGAGGCAGGTCACATGCTGGGGTCACGTGACGGCCGATAACTTCGACCTATTCCCACGCCTCCTGATAGTCACGTGATGGCGGGTAAGGGTCACGTGTGCTCACCGCGCGTCCAACTCGCACATGATCTCGCGCGTACGGCTCCTTCTTCCACTTCTACAGCAGGTCTTCGAGCACTGCTGTGGCTCCGCGGACTTCTTGATCCCACTGCGGGTTGTCTTGCGCGTACTTCTGGTTGCTGCGTGGGTCTCGTCCCGGCTGCGCCGTGACAGCTAGTGAAGGAATATGGACATGGGATATAATTGATTCATCCTGCTTTGTTTTAAAGCCATATCTCTGTGGTGTCAAAGGAGATATGCTGGGTTCAGCCAAGTTAAATGGAATGGCTGGACATGCAGCTCTTCATAGTGATCGCTTTAGTATGGTGCAAGGTGCACGCACTAGCAAAGAGAAAGGTGCAAAGGCACAATATTATCCACTCTCTCCACCTCAAGGGGAGAAGTTTAATCCAACTCACCCTGATATTGATCCTTACTTCCTACCAATGCGGGATCAGAGTCATTACTGGAAGACCATTAATAGGCTTCTATCTGCAAAGACTAAGAAGGAGCAACAAATGATTGTGAGGGAGACAGGAATATCATGCCTCACACTATGTTCTACCAGCTCTGCCTTTTCTCATCCATCATTCTTCCCACTGGATCCATTCCACCTATTTTATGAGAACTGCATGCTACATATCTGGGACTTGTGGGCATCTGTAAACGCAATTAGGTGTTCAGAGCGTTCAGAGCTGTTCAGAGTGTCCTTGAACAGCTCTGAACAGCTCTGAACACCTACTGCAATTACAGATGGGTAACACACAGTTCCAGTGATGAAAGGATCCACCTCAGTAAAGGAGTTGCAGAACTTCTTGGAGAAGAGGCTGAGAAGGCTGTAAAGACTCTCCCTCCATCTTTTTGTGGGCCAATTAGAAACCCATATAAAAAGTGCCAAAGCCAATATAAAGTCTATGAATGGATGGCACTCCTCCATTGGTATATTATACCAATTGCTTGGGAACTACAAGTTGATCAGGAAGTTCTGGAAAACTTTGGAGAATTTGCAGACATTGTTGAAACTGCCATGACCATCTCCCCAAGGTCATCAGAGGATTTGGCAGAGCTACATGGAAAAGCTTGTTCTTTTTTGAATGAGTTTGAAAGGCTATATGTTGGTGATGACCCAATGAAGGTCTCAAGATGTAGACTGTGCATCTTTCAATTAGTCCATGTCCCATATCATATTCTATGGCATGGCTCAATCAGATTTGGCTCTCAAGCAACAGTAGAGAGGGCAATTGAAGAGCTGGGCCACAAAATCAGATCTAAAAAGGCACCATTTGCCAATATGTCTACAATTTTATTTGAAAGGGCAACCACTAAGATGTTGACTCTAAAGTACCCAGTCTTGTCTATTCCTGGAAAGGAGAAGAGACAAAAGGAGCACCTTTTTCAGTCCCTTCCTATAAGGAAGACTGACAAAAAAGGGGGAACAGACTTTTATACCCATCTCAAGGCAATTTGTGGATGTCTTGATGTGCCTTTCAATTGGGATCTTAAAGTCCAGAGATGGGAAAAGTGCACAATTAAAGGTGTCACTCTGAGAAGTAGGATCTCTGAGCTAAGGGGCCAATCCTCACGCTCCTCAAGATATTTTGAGGCTCAGAGAGACATACAAGCAAAAAGACCTACTTGGGGAGAGGCAGTAGCATTTTACTCAGTGCCAGAATACAACCTATGTTTGGTGGTCTACTGTCCAGTGGTGGAGGAGTTTGGTGTAGTAGGGAGGTGGTGTGGGAGATGGTCAGAAGAGATAAGGGTGATGGAAACATCTAGGCTGATGAATCTGATTGGAATTTGAGAGTTTGAGTCAAGGGTTCATATCCTAAGAAGACATCCAGGACTGGATATGCTGAGTGCAGAGGAATGTGGATTTGAAGAGATTCTAGCAGAAGATGAGTAGGGTAAATAAAAATGGCTGTCTTGTACTTGTACTTCCCCAATTCTCTAGGAACTTATGTTGCATCAGAAAGAAAGGAGCCAACAAAATATCTAAGTCAGCCAGAAGTCAGATAGTAGTCAGATGATAGTCTGAAATTTGACCAAAGTCAGAAGGTAGTCATTTTGTAGTCAGCTTCAAGTCAAAATGACTTAGTGAAATAATCATGGAGTATGCATAAATATGCTCAGGAATTGTGGCAAAGCAACACTCTTGATTGAAACACAACCCATTTACTCTTTCCTAACTTAAATAAGCTGCTCATCTTCAACAGAGATCTTTTATTTGTTCAACTCACATATAATAATCACCAGTGGTATGTTCTCCTCCTCTTTCCTCATATCTCACTTCCCCATGTTTCCCTCCCCTCCCCCATATTTCCCTTTCCCATTCCCATGCTCCCCTCCCCTATCTACATAATCCCCATCCCCATGTTCTCCTCCCCATCTCCATGTTCCCCTCCCCCTTCCTCATCACTCCCCATGTTCCCCCCCATTCCCCATTTTTCCCTCCCCATGTTCCCTTCCCCCATTTCTATAATCCCCCTCCCCATGTTCTACTCCCTCATCCCTATTGTCTCCTCTCCATCTACATAATCCCCTTCCCCATGTTCCCTATATCCCTCATCCCTATATCCCCCATCTCCATGTTGCCCTCCCCCTTCCCTATATTCCCCTTTCCCACTGGCATGTTGCCCTCCCCCATCTATATAATCCCCATCCCCATGTTCCCCTCCCTATCTCCATGTTCCCCTCCCCCTTCCTCATCACTCCCCATGTTCCCCCCCATTCCCCATTTTTCCCTCCCCATGTTCCCTTCTCCCATTCCTATAATTCCCCTCCCCATGTTCTACTCCCTCATCCTTATTGTCTCCTCCCCATCTACATAATCCCCTTCCCCATGTTCCCTATATCCCCCATCCCTATATCCCCCATCTCCATGTTGCCCTCCCCCTTCCCTATATTCCCCTTTCCCACTGGCATGTTGCCTCCCCCATCTACATAATCCCCTTCCCCATGTTGCCCTCCCCCTTCCCTACTATATTCCCCTTTCCCATGTTGCCCTCCTCCATCTACATAATCCCCTTTCCCATGTTCCCCTCCCTCATCCCTATATTCCCCTTCCCCATGTTGCCCTCATATAGTCCCCTCCCCATGCTCCCCTCCCTCATCCCTATATTCCCCTTCCCTGTGTTCCCCTCCCCCATCTACATAATCCCCTTCCCCATGTTCTCCTCCCTCATCCCTATATCCCCCTTCCCCATGTTGCCCTCCTCCTGATGAACAGTGCACATAGGGGACTATACTCACAGTGACAAGAGGAGACTGTGGTGAGATATAGAGGGTGACTGGAAGCAGCAACAGAGTAAACTTGCAGTGAAGCAGATGAGAGTGTCTGGCACACAACAGATGAGAACTGGTGTTATTACAAGAGAGGAGACATACCTGGCACACAACAGATGAGAACTGGTGTGGTGCCAGAGCGTACAGAGTACTCTACTTATACTATACAGAGGCGTGACACTAGTACAACATAAGTAACATAGGGTCACAGAATACAAGGAGCGTTGTTCTACAGAGGGACACAAAGGAGTGTGTAAATGGAGAACAAGGCGCAAAGAACAACGAAAGGGCTAGACTATGATATCATAGTGACATCACAATAAAGATAGAACAAAGGGAATGAGTACAAGGACGAAATACAATAGGAGTCCAGAGGAGTCCATGATGTCATTGTACAGTGATGTCATAGATAAGAAAGTCCGAGATTGTAAAGATCATAATAATCTAATCTACATAAATCCAATATATCTTATCTAAAGCAGTCTGTTATCTGCGTGTCCATTGAGCCGCTAAGTGCACATAGGTCACTTATCAACACCCCCATCTACATAATCTCCTTCCCCATGTTCCCCTCTCTCATCCCTATATCCCCCTTCCCCATGTTTCCCTCCCTCATCCCTATATCCCCCTTCCCCATGTTCCCCTCTCTCATCCCTATATCCCCCTTCCCCATGTTCCCCTCCCTCATCCCTATATCCCCCTTTCCCATGTTCCCCTCCCTCATCCCTATATCCCCCTTCCCCATGTTCCCCTTCCTCATCCCTATATCCCCCTTCCCCATGTTCCCCTCCCTCATCCCTATATCACCCTTCCCCATGTTCCCCTCCCTCATCCCTATATTCCCCTTTCCCATGTTGCCCTCCCCCATCTACATAATCCCCTTCCCCATGTTGCCCTCCCCCTTCCCTATATTCCTCTTTCCCATGTTGCCCTCCTCCATCTACATAATCCCCTTTCCCATGTTCCCCTCCCTCATCCTTATATTCCCCTTCTCCATGTTCCCTCCCTATATCCCCCTTCCCCATGTTGCCTTCCCCCTTCCATATATTCCCCTTTTCCATATTCCCCTCCCCCATCCCTATATTATCCTCCCCTATCCCTATATTCCCCTTCCCCATGTTCCCCTCCCCCTTCCCTATATCCCCCTTCTCCATGTTCCCCTCCCCCATCTACATAATCCCCATCCCCCATGTCCCCCTCCCCTTTCCCTATATTCCCCTTCCCCATGTTTCCCTCCCCCATGGGCCCTATCCCCATAATTGAAGTTTTCTCCAAGTCATTATGACTTTGAACTGACTATAAGGTGACTTTATTTGACTACAGAATGACTATTTCCTGACTTTGGTGAAGTATCTGACTTCCATCTGACTAGACTCTGACTAGACT
Source organism: Lactarius sanguifluus (assembly GCA_021527775.1). Classification (NCBI taxonomy): domain Eukaryota; kingdom Fungi; phylum Basidiomycota; class Agaricomycetes; order Russulales; family Russulaceae; genus Lactarius; species Lactarius sanguifluus. The sequence goes on from JAKEYF010000277.1 coordinate 56,682, forward strand.
CTGACTATTCACTGACTTTTCTTTTTTACTGAGTGTGAGGTATGATGCATTTGGGGCACTGGCTGCTATACATGCACATTATCAATATCTGCTCAGGATAATCCTCAACAAAGAGAGTGAAGATGTGATGGCATCAGTAGTCTTTGACTTTTCGCAAAGATCTCACGGCCCGGTCCGCTCTTGACCATTCACACACCACTCAGTTTCCAACTCCACTTTCTTCGACTTTCTCTTCCCTTCGCATTTTCTTTCCTCACAGTAAAAATTAATATATGATATGATTAAATAAATAAACTTAAATAGCGCGTAAACAGCGCGTAAACAACGTGTGTCTGTGTATCGGTTTGGGTCGCGCGTGGGAGGAAGGGAGAGGGACAAACAATACCTTGTTTCCAATCCCCCACTAATGCCCGACTTCAAAATCCCCATTGGGCCCCCTATTACCGAAAGGGGTTGCGCTCGTCTCATGTCGAACACGAGGTTGCGCCATGGCAAACCGAAGCCCACATATGGAAGCATTACTTACGACCGCAAGAAAGGGGGTATGCTGCTTGAGTGGGCCAACGAGGCCGAGTTTTTGGTTTGGCTTGCTGCTGAGGAACACGAGAAGACAATTCAATTAATTGTGAGTGTCACTGAGGAATCGGACTCACCAAATTGGCGGGCACAGCGCACATTCAGATGTTCGCAGGAATTCTCGGGCAGGAAGTCAGATCGTGAATGCACCCACAAATGGGATCGGAAGATCCCTTCGAAGAAAACAGGTTGTCAGTGCCGCCTGATTGTCAAACAGTATCCGCACACCAACACAATTCTTGGGAAGTACGAGGGCCGGCATGATCATGCGCTTGGCGATGAGAACCTTTGATTTCTCAGACTGTCAGACGACATCTGGACCCTTGTGATGGATATGATTCATACAGGCATAGATCCCAAGGCAATAGTGAGCAACGACTAATAATATTTTTGCCGAGCTAACGGAACAGCTATCGTGTAGTTGCAACGTGTGCGCGAATCCTGCAAGCCGACAGATCGCGATTACCACATGACCATGCGTGACATCAGCCGCCTTCGTCGGGTAGTGGAGAAAGTCTTTGCCCAAACGCACTATTCTCACGGACCGGTCCGCTTTAACCGTGTCTCCACCACTCATATTCAAACCCCGCTTTTTTTTTTGTCTTTCTATTTTATTAGTAGAGTATTGCAAATAATGATGTAAAATTGATAAAATAAAACCAAATAACACGTCAAGAACGCGTTTTGTGTATCGCGACAAACAGTCACCAATTCCCGCGCCCCCCTTCCTTCCATGACACCCCCGCCCCCTGCGTCCCCTGCCCTGCGCTAGCCCCTCCCTTACGCCCCCCTTTCCGCGTGCCCTGTTGGCCACGTGCGGAGAGCGGGGCGTAAAGGGGTGTGCGCGCACTTCCCCGCTCTGCCCCACAGCCGCCGAGCGCGCCCCCCCTCCCTTGCGTCCTCCCCCCTTTCGTCCCCGCCCCTTCCCTTTCCCCTCCGCCCCTGTTCGTGCGTAGACAGGGCACATGAACGGGGGGGGGCGCGCGGGCCAAGACCCTCCCTCCCCTTTGCTCCCCCACCCCCGTTTGTGCGCGAACGGGGGGCTGCACGGGTAGGGCCATGTCCTACCCCTTTGGCCCCCGCTCTCGTTTGCGCGCAAAGTGGCGCGGGAAAGGTAAGTCCTCCCCCATTCACCCCCTCCGCCCTCGTTCACCCGCATACAGTGCGAGTCCGCGCAAGACGGCTTCCCCCCCCCCCCCCTTTTGCCTGCCGCCTCACCCGTTTACGCGACGGGGGCGCACGCGGGAAGCCCACCTCTTCACCCGCGCCGCCGCACCCGTCTACGCGAACGGAGGGACCACGCGGGAACCCCCCCCCTTTTCGCCGCCTGTTCCCGTTGGAGCGGCGCCCCTTCCCGCCCCGGTCTGTGCGCAGGAGCGACGCGCGAACGGACGGGGTCGGAATGGGAAGGGAAGGGGGGCGTGCAAACAGGGTGCACGCACGAACGGGGGAGGTGCGCACCCCCCTTCGCGCGGAACGGAGGGCCGGGGCGGTGCATAAACCGAGCCGGGGGGGCTCTGTGTGAATGGGAGGGGCCGCAAACGGTTGCGCGCAAATGGTACACCGGGGGGGGCACGTGCGAACGGGGGTGGGGTGCGCACTCCCCTTCGCGCGGAATGGAGGGCCGGGGCGGTGCGTGCGAACGGGAGGCGGTGCGCGCACGTAAACCTGCGCCACTCCGCCCGGGTTTCTGTGCACAGGCGATGCGGGCGGGGACCGTGTGGAATGGGGTGCACACTGTCTCGACTTAGACAAAAAATTCCATAGCTTATGTAACTTGTGATTATTTAATAAGACATATTTTTCTCTTAATTAAAACATGTAATCACATGCCCTGCGCTTTGTAATATTTTCTCTTAGCTAATAATTGTGAAATTCTTTGCTCGAATAAGCAGTCCAAATGAGTGTTTAAAGCGGAGACTGAAAATTCGGCCGGTCCCGAACGGTCCGGTCCGTGAGAATAGTGCGTTTGGAACGCAACTAGTGGAGAATGAGGAGATCCGCCTGGACGATAATGACACGATCTCTGTTAGGCTGTGGGTCACTCGGCTCCGGCAATGTGGTGCTGAGGCTGTCCTGAAGGACAAGAGGGATCCCCCTCCCCCCGAATCTGGTCTATCTCCAGAATCTTTTGTCCTATGCATCCAAACTGAGTACCAGAGGGACCGCTTCCGGGCGCTTGGCTGCGATTTTTTGTCAATAGATGCAACCCACAATACGACTCAGTACATAGGGGTCCAACTATTCACCCTGATTGTGAGGGATTTGTGGGGCCATGGTGCGCTTTGTGGCGCTTCTCCATTTACAGACGCTTACTCCATTTCCGCCCGGCAGGTGTTCCTGTCGCATGGATGCTGTCATCAAATGGCACAGAAGCGACAATACATTACTTTCTTAATTTCGTAAAAAAGCGCAGCCCTGAAACTACACCGCGGATCACAATGAGTGATCATGACAAGGCGCAAATGAATGCAGTCAAGGCCGTGTATCCGGAGACCACACTTCTATCTATTGTGTTGGTGGCACGTGCTCCACGCCATGCGGATGCATTTCCACACAGAAGAATTCCCGGTACTTTGGGATCACGTCCGAGAATGGGTCAAAATGTCTGATCAATCGATGTTTGATTCTGTGTGGGATTGGATCCAGACCAATGATTCGGTCCCCCAAAGTTTTGTAGATTATCTTAAGACCAACTGGATGGGCATTGTACCCCTCTGGGCAGGGATATCAAGACAGAATCGGACGATCTTTCAAGAAGGTGATACAAATATGCTTATTGAGGCGTAAGTAGTCTTATCGCACAAAAGATCTGTTGAGACGCGACTGAATAAGTCACATGTCTCGTGGGATCTGATTGTGTCAGCCCACATACTAAATACGGTATCTGTCCCTTATGGACTCTTTTGGACACCCCGGACTCATACGGACCGCTTTTGTTTATCTTTATTGTCAGAGTCATATATGGCTCTTATTGTTCTCTATTGTTAAGATACCGGTATCATCTGCTTTAGGCAGCTATTGTTCTCTGCCCTCCAATGGCATTTCTCCCTCTGGCGCACAGACCACATGTATTGTGTTTGGGTCACCAGTGCGCACAGACCATTCTTACTAAGCGTCCTGTATATAAGGACTGCTGTTTACGCCTCTACACTTCAGAGTTCCCTTCACCTCTGAAGTGTAAGTCCCTTTCTCTTTACCTCTCTTATTACCTTTGCTCATAGACGTTCTATAGTAACTTGTCTATTAGGTATGCAGTTGTAATAGAGTTCCCTTCACCTCTGAAGTTAACTTGTCTATTAGCCCTTTGCTCTCTCCTCGCTTGTTAGTTCTGCGCTCAACAGGTTATGGGCCCTGACGCCTAATAACTAACTCGCGTTTTTTCTAAAAACAGATCTACTTGTGTCACCTTGCTCTCTCAGCCGACCACATTCTTGTCGTCTCCACACCTTCAGTGAGCATCCTCTACCATTTTTTCGACACATCCTTTCTCGTCCACCATGACTTTGTCATGCGCCATTTTGGCTAGCCTCCTAAGGAGGTTCTCATGAGAGGTCTTACTATGACCTCAAATTCCTCTGTGCGCACTACTCCTACTATATCTTCTTTTCCCGGTCTTCGTCCGGAAGTGCTTTCATAGGCCAAGAGGGGAAGACCCTTGCGGCTATAAGCCTCTCAAATGGTTGGGTGATACTCGGTTAATACCTGGGTCACTTTAAGGGGTGTGATTGTGTGAAGGCCTGGTTAATAGTCAAACCCAGAAGTCCTTCCCTCTGATACAACTAGGAGATGCTACTATACTATAAATGATATTTACACAGTAGCTATGAGTAGACCTCTGCCAGGAGAAGTATTCGCTCCCCTTGTGCAGGATTCGCTGCATGGCATGTATCACTATTCTAGCTACTTAGTACTAAGACCCTTAATGGTCTGTCTAGAGACTCCACAGACGACAGTTGTGATTGTTATGGGAGTTGATCCCTATCATCACTTCTGGAATTCGCTGTTGGCTCCTCTCTAGGGTACTACCCTTTACTATAGTTCTTGGGTAGCCCCAGCCTTCATGCTACTAGGCTAGAGATGGACTTGGAGCGTCCTTCGCCGGACAATGCTCCTCTGATCCTTCTTGCTCGAAACCTACGGCGTCGCGCATGACTATCCGCCCTTAGTAACATTTGGGCCTAGGAGACTATAGTATAAGGCAGCCATCATAAAAAATGATTCCACTACTATAGTACAAATCCAAGTCGCACAAACTTGAGGCATGACACTCTACGTGTTATGGAGTTATAGCGCTCCTATGGCAGGACTTCATATTTCCCTACCAAGATCTGGGCTGGTTCTGACTGCTCCTCGGAACCAGATTTACAAACATCTCAAATGTCTTTCCACCTTGTATTCCCTCCGTCCGTCACCCTCGCCAAGTTGGATGGAACCAATTGGCAGACATGGTCGTCAACCTTTTCCTCCCTCATGCTAATGAACAGGTGCAGGCGCCACCTCACCCATTCAAATGTGGGCACTGTTCCCCACCACCCAGCACTCCCTGCAGGACAAGCAGGACCTACAGGTCCTACAGATGCAGGGCTGGCCATCATGGCCCTATGGGAAAGGCAGGAAGAGGTCATCACTGGCCTCCTATTTTTATCTGTGACATCAGAGGTCCTCTCTGGTATTCAATCCATGGCGCTGTACCCAAGCGTCCATGACAAATACCAGCAGCTAGATCACCTCTATGGTCAGGTTGGCTCTATGGCCACCTTTAATTTGTGGGTGGGCTTGGCAAATACCAAGCTTCAGGAAGGTAGCCCCTTCCTACCTCAGCTCCAAAAAATGCTGGACCTGAGGAACACCCTCGTGGAGAATGGGATGCCCATCTCGGACATGCAAATGTCCTTTATACTTTTAGACGCACTACCCCCCTCCTACAGCACCATAGCAGGCACGATCCTCGCCTCTGGCCCCCCTGCCAACCTCGTACCTCAGGACCTCATCAATAGGTTCATCAATGAGGAATCACGCATCTCCGGTCCCCCGGCATCTTTTACCAAGATAGCCCCCGTCAAAAATCAGCCTCCACGCGATCACGTGTCGCAGGCATCAAGCAGCTCTGTGTCTCCGGACATAATCTGCCACTACTGCAAGCGGGCTGGCCATAAAAAGCCAGACTGCTATAAACTCAAACGGGACCAGGAGAACGCAAAGAAAGGGAGGGCTGGGCAGCGAGGGAAAGCTGCTCAGAATACCATATCTGAGGCGCCGGACTCCATTCTGGCAAACAGGTTTGCTGCGGCCAATAGCATACCTGTACCAAAGAGCCGATTATTTACTATAGTCAATGGCTCTGGCAAAATAGAGGAGGTACATGAGGTACCTCAGGTTTCCCTTTACATGATGAGTGCAAACCACACTCAAATAGCGTCAAAATGGATGATGGACAGTGGAGCATCAGCACATTTTACCCCACACATTGAGGACTACGACACCTATACCTCTCACGAAGGTATTGAAGTCCTCCTTGGTGACAGCTCTCTACTCAAGAGTGTTGGCACGGGTACCATTACTATCTGCACCAATCGAGGTTTCAACCTCAAAATATCAAATGTGCTCCACCTCCCCAACACGCATTCGCGTATTCTGTCCACCAGCGCCCTAGCAGAAAAGGGTGCTATAGTTAGTTTTGACGCTACATCCTTTGCCATTAGGCACAATGGGGAAACCATTGCGGAAGGACACAAGGCTTCTGGCCTCTATTGGCTAGACGGACACTACATAAATTCAGTCCGAGCACCTGCATCTGCTAGCCTTGATGTCTGGCACCAGCGCATGGGACATATGTCCAAAGATGCGCTAAAGAGATATGCTCAAGAGTCTGTAAAAGGACTCAAAATTAATGATTCCCCTGTGGAAGACGGGCTTTGCCATGGCTGTGAAGTCGGCAAATCCACCCGTCTACCCTTCCCACCTTCCTCCAAACGCGCCAAGGAACCCCTTGAAGTCATACACAGTGACCTTGTTGGCCCCATGCAGAGCAACTCTATTCAGGGCAACAAATACTTCGCCACGTTCATAGATGACTACTCCAAAGCTGCAGTAATCATCTTTATGAAATCAAAGGACCAGTTTAAGGACGCCTTCCTACACTACAAGGCGTGGGCTGAAAAACAACTAAATAAGCCCATCAAATCCTTACACTCGGACCGTGGTGGCGAGTATGTCAACAACGATCTTAAGCACATACTTGAGGAAGCAGGAATCGAGCATATGCTCACAATGCCTTATTCTCCACAACAGAATGGGAGAGCCGAGCGATTTAACCGTACGGTTATGGAAAAAGGCACTAGCATGCTTCACCATGCAGGCCTTAGCCTTGGCTTTTGGGAACAAGCAGTTCATACTGCTGCGCATATATACAACCGCACTCCCACTCGTTCTAATCAGTGGAAAACTCCGCTAGAGCTCTGGGATGGTACAGTCCCAGATGTCTCTTACTTTAGAGTATTTGGCTGCAAAGCCTACTATCATGTACCCGAACACAACCGGCGCAAACTAGATCCTAAGTCAAAGGAAGCTGTGTTTGTGGGCTATGAACCCTTATCAAAGGGTTACAAACTCTGGGATAGACATAGCCGGTGCTTCATCTCTTCACGAGATGTTACATTTGATGAAGACACCTTCCCATCCCTGAGTGACCCGGCCCGTCACTCCACACCATCCATTCCAGCTCCCTCCTCCGGTGAACCTTCAAGGGGAACTGATGGTGGTGAGATTTTCTTTGTAGTGCCTGGCCCGCCTACACCAGCTGTTGCCCCTGCAGTACCACAGACTACACCAGTCTTTAGTGTTACGGTTTCGCCTTCGACCGTCCCTCGAACACCCCACGGGAAGACCCCGAACACCGCTAGGAGGAAAAGCGCGGAAGAATACGCAGAAGAAGAGGCTGAAGTAACAAGGATTGTGGCTGCCCATGCCCAAGAAAGAGCTAAGTCTCCCACGCGATACTACTACGAACCCGGAAGCGCTCAAAGAAGTGATCCAGAATACTGGGAGTAGCGCACGTGATCTTAGCGCCCGCCCGTCACGTGACCCTGGCACGTGACCTGGCTAGACCCGCACCAGATGGGTCCAGATGAGCTTGTGCCTGGACCGGCCTAGAACGCCTCGTGTTTGTGACTCATATCGACCGTGCCTGGACTTTGATGGCTGTATGCCTCATGTTTCCTTATCTCTGACTCGTGCCATGAGCTGTCTGTGCCATTGGCTGACCCTTATCTCTGACGTAGTTGTGACTCATTCCTAGGACCCGTGTACTAGGGTTTCGGAGTTCCAAGCTGGGGTTCAAACCTCCTTGGACGTGTATAAGTAGAGGGGCTTATGGTCGCTGAAGACCTAAGCTTGACTTCTTGGATTGTCCACCCATCTGTACTGCCATTCGTTGGCTGATAGTTCATTTGGCTCTGCATTGCAATAGACGGCTGTCTGCCTCTTTGCCTCTCCTAGTCCTTAGCTGTGCTCCAGTGTGCTGTCTTTGCCGCTGTCTGCTATCCCTTCCTTTTCCGCTTACACTCGTCGCTGGCTGTCTGTCGCGACTCCTCTCCTCTATATCATTGGCCGGTTGTCTATCGCCTTTGATCGCCTCCTACTCTTTCTGGCCATCACCGCCGTCCATATCCTTTGGGCAACGCTATTACGTCTCACTTGTGAGCTAGTAGTCGAACGAGTACGTGAAGTCGACATCCTCTGTGATCGTTAGGTCCCGCTAGTAGCCTTGCGCAGTGTGCAAGAAGGAACGTCCGGTGGAACGTTACATTTAGACTACCACCAATGGTACCTGCAGCAACTCAACAGCCTAGCACCCCTCTCACACCCCCTAACATCACACCTGCCCCGGCAGACCAGACAATATATCACACTCCCCCTTCCCAAGCCCCACTACCAACTACTCCTGCGCGCCCTCGCACCCGCTCTTCTAGGCCTCCGGTAGTCTCCGCGCCTATACCTGCCCCGAACTTTAATCGGGAAGTGTCTCCTCCTAGGGAAACCCCTAGATCTCCCAGGAACACTCAGGTACCTTCGCCTATATGTCCCAGGCGGAGCACAAAGGTACGATTCACGAATCCTCGCTATCTACAAGAGGAAGACGATGACTTCGTGCAGGGTAGTAGTAGGCTGGGAATGATGGACTTGCTGAACGCCGCTGAAGTTCCTGGTTACAAGGAACCTCAAACGTATAAGCAGGCCATGGAGTCTGACCAAGCTACTGATTGGCTTGAAGCATGCGAGTATGAACTCGATGCTCTCAGTAAGCTTGATGTCTGGAGACTTGAACCCCTTCCTGCTAATAGGAAGGTGGTGAAGTGTAAATGGGTGTTCAAAAAGAAAGCAGATGGTCGCTTTCGTGCTAGGCTAGTGGCAAAAGGGTTCACCCAACTAGAGGGGGTGGACTTTGACGAAACTTTCTCCCCAGTTGCCCGCTTTGAGTCCCTACGACTCCTTCTTGTGTTAGCCACGCTTGAAGATTGGCATATTCACCAGATGGATGTCAAATCGGCATTCCTTCATGGGGAACTGGAGGAAGAAATTTATATGGAGCAACCAGTCGGTTTCGTCACAGCTGGCTCCGAGCACCTTGTGTGCCGGTTACAGAAGGCCCTTTATGGCCTGAAACAAGCTTCCCGCGCATGGAACTTACAATTCCATGGGGTCCTCTGTGACCTAGGCTTCACGCGGACGTACTCTGATGCAGGAGTATACGTGTATCATCTTCAAGAGGGGGGTGACACACTATTCGTGATCTTATATGTAGATGACATCACTATACTTGGGAGCTCCCTATCAAAGATCAATGATCTGAAAGCATCTCTATCAAGCCGATATGAGATGACTGATCTTGGTGAAATCCAGTCTTATCTAGGTGTTAACATCACCAGAGACCGTGCAAACCGCACCATGGAAATCAACCAAGCAGATTACATCCGTGACGTGGTCGAGCGCTTTGGAATGTTAGATTCCAACCCAGCATATACTCCTCTTCCCTCTGGCGCCGAGGCACACTTGATCAAATATGATGATCAGGCCTCTACTTCTGAGATCAAGAAGTATCAACAGATAATTGGGTCTCTGCTGTATGCGCAGATTGGAAGCAGACCTGATATATCCTTCGCTGTTGCGCGCCTTAGCCAATTCGCTTCCAACCCCTCGCCACAGCACCTGCGCCTAGCGAAATATGTCCTGGCATATCTAAACAGTACTAAGGACTATGCGCTGCGCTATGCTGGAGGGAATGGCTCAGGTGGAGAAGGCCTTCATGGCTACTGTGACTCTTCTTGGGGAGATCAAGAAGAGAAGCACTCCACCTCTGGTTACGTCTTCCTGCTTGCCAATGGAGCCATTTCATGGTGTACCAGAAAGCAGAAGACCATAGCCCAGTCTACCACAGAAGCTGAATACATGAGCCTCTCTGAGGCGTCAAATCAAGCTCAGTGGTACACTACCTTCCTCGGGGAACTAGGGTATGAGGTTGCCTCCCCTATTCCCTTACACTGTGACAACAAGGGTGCTGTAGACTTAGCATTAAACCCTGTCACTGGAAGACGGTCCAAACATATCCTGATCAAACACCATGTAGTCAGGGAGTATGTAGAAAACAAGGTCATAGACCTGATACGTACTCCGACAGGGGAAATGGTTGCAGATGGACTTACAAAGTCACTGCCCAAAGAACCCTTTGACAAAATGGTCACTGATCTAGGAATGGTGTAAAGACTCAGGAACATCGTGCTGAGTACACAGTCAATGGTCGTCGATCCTTGGTTTATCAGCAAGGACGACACATTGTCCTGTAACAAGCACATCATGTTCTCTGATCTTCAAGAGGTTAAACAGAAGGAGGCTTCAGGAACGTCGAGTTATTGCAAATAAGCAAGCGAAGCTTTTGCAGACTTCCTTTGGGTCTTTTACAACCACAAAAAGCCCTTCTTAGAACTCTGAAGGAGTTGGATCTTGACTCAGAGAGCCTACAAATTCTGGCTCTTGAAAAGATTATCATCTTGTAAATAATAGTCAAGGATCTCTTACTTCAGAGCTTCAACTTTAACACACCTCTATAACCTACATCATGGACTGCCCCAATCATGGAGGGATGTTGAGACGCGACTGAATAAGTCACATGTCTCGTGGGATCTGATTGTGTCAGCCCACATACTAAATACGGTATCTGTCCCTTATGGACTCTTTTGGACACCCCGGACTCATACGGACCGCTTTTGTTTATCTTTATTGTCAGAGTCATATATGGCTCTTATTGTTCTCTATTGTTAAGATACTGGTATCATCTGCTTTAGGCAGCTATTGTTCTCTGCCCTCCAATGGCATTTCTCCCTCTGGCGCACAGACCACATGTATTGTGTTTGGGTCACCAGTGCGCACAGACCATTCTTACTAAGCGTCCTGTATATAAGGACTGCTGTTTACGCCTCTACACTTCAGAGTTCCCTTCACCTCTGAAGTGTAAGTCCCTTTCTCTTTACCTCTCTTATTACCTTTGCTCATAGACGTTCTATAGTAACTTGTCTATTAGGTATGCAGTTGTAATAGAGTTCCCTTCACCTCTGAAGTTAACTTGTCTATTAGCCCTTTGCTCTCTCCTCGCTTGTTAGTTCTGCGCTCAACAAGATCGGCCTGGATTGCTCAAATCTATGTTTATCTAGCTACCATCACACTCTAAAATCAAAGTGGCTTGAGGGAAAGAGGAATCGGTGTGTGGACCATCTCGTTCACACGCTCGTCACGGTTATGCTTCCGTCTTACGCGATTCAGCACGTCCGCCAGGAGCTAGGGTTCGAGGGTCTAAATCTGGCCGGCAAGCGTCGCAAGGAAATTCTTGCAGAAACCCCAGAAGTTAAAGCCGAGTCAATCCGCGAGCTAGGTGACAACCAATATTATGTGCAATCCGCCCATTCATCGCGTATGTATTTGGTTATGCTCACCACACAGTCCTGTGACTGCCCGGACTGGCCCAGGGTGGAACTGTGTAAACATGTCACTGCCGTTGCCCATTTCTTCGGGAACGGTGGCCAACAATTTGAAGTGGAGGTGGCCCCCAAGGCGTCGCAAGCACAATCAATTCAGGAAGGTTTGACGCAGCCTGCGTGCAGCGAGGCGAGCGCCGCTGCGATCCTGGAGAACGTAATCACCATCTCCAGGGCATTCCTAAGTGACGGCGCGGTGACGTCCCCTGAGACCATTCAAAGTCTCCAGATGGTTGAGTCACACCTGACTGCCATTGTTCAGAATTCGCACTCTACTGAGAGCCCCCTCCCTGACAAGGACATCGTACCACCTAGTGTTTTAAGGTCCAGTCCATAGGACCGGAAAAAAACCGGGACCCAACTGGACCGGACCGGCTTGCAACCGGACCATCGGTTGCGGTTGCACCTTTTTTGGACCCAGCCCGGTTGCGGTTGCTCAATTTTTAACAATCCTCTGCAACCAACAAAAGACCGGTTGAAACCGGTCTTTACTGCAACCAACCCAATGGTCTTTTCACACATTTAGATCACATTTCATCCATAATATATTAGCTACTACTGTACTACTGTAATCTAAGAACTGCCATGGCACCGTGTCGATCCCATGGTGTTGCCGTGCCGCGTCGATGTCGTGTTGCCATGCCACGTCGGTGTCGTGGTGTCGCCAAGCCGTGTCGGTGTCGTGGTGTCGCCGTGTCGTGGTGTTGCCACGCCAGGTCGATGTTGCGGTGTCGTGGTGTTGCCGCGCCGCGTCGAAGTCGTGTCACCATGCCGCATCGGTGTCGTTGTGTCGCCATGCTGTGTCGGTGTTGTGGTGTCGCCGTGTCGTGGCACCGCGTTCGTGCCGTGATGTTGCGGCGCCAGGTCGATGTTGCGGTGTCATGGTGTTGCCGCGCTGCGTCGAAGTCGTGTTGCCGCGCCGCGCCAGTGTCGTGGTGTCGCCGTGTCGTGGCGCCGCATCAGTGTCGTGGTGTCGCGGCGCCAGGTCGGCGTTGCGGTGTCGTGGCGTCACAACGCCGGGTTGATGTCATGGTGTCACGGCACCACGTCAGTATCGTAGTATCGTGGCGCCGCATCGGTGTCACGGTGTCGCGGCGCCAGGTCGGTGTCACGGTGTCGGTGTCGTGGTGTCGCAGCACCGCGTCGATGTCGTGGTGTCATGGCGCTGTGTCAACTCCATGATCCTGTGGTGGCATCAGGTCGGAGTCATGGTCTTGCGGCGCCACGTTGACACTGTGGTCTTGCGGTGCCATGGGCCGGCGGTGTCGTGATGTTGCGGCACCACAATTAAAACCTAGAAAATAAAATAAGAAAGAATTAATAAGTTAGCTAGAAGGAGAAGGAGTACTTAGCTTCTTGAGAGTTTCCTGGGCCAAAGTAAAGCAGTCAATGAACGCTGACTGGGAGCGTTGGACGTCAAAGCGACTATGGTGGTTGACGCGTCGTCGATGTTGACCGTTGTTGACAACACGACTTCCGGTCCAGTGAAACCCATGATGACAAATCCGGTTGCACAAAAGACTGGTTGCAACCGGTGTTTAACCGGCTGCAGGACCGACCAGGACCGGTCCATAGTGGTCCCGGTCTGGTCTTTTGAATAATCCTGACTAATTAGGACCGGTCTCGGTCCGGTTGCCTTATTAGGAAGGTAAAAGACCGGACTGGACCGGACCTTAAATCACTAGTACCACCCAATCAAGGCACGTGGACCGAGACCGCTGAACGAATGGGGGCAAAGTGACGTCAGACGAGACCTCATCCTGCCACCACATCGTCTCCAGAACCCTCAGCAACAGCACGCATTGGGGATCTCAATCGCAAGAAGCCGCGTGTGAAGATAACAGACCTGTACAGTGGTGGAGTCAGTTCCGGCCGAAATGCTGCACCGGACGCACGAACCACAGCACAAAATGCTGAGGCCCGCACCCACGCCACAGCAGCTGCAGCCAACAGTGAAAACTGTCCCCCCCCAGAGCCCCTGAACCGTCGCCCCATGTATGCAAACACCCCACTGGCAACGTTATCTGCACCTGCCTCATCTACTCCCCTGCCTTCCTCCACCCCCCCCGCGTGGTTCCCTATTCCCACTGCTTACCCTCCTGGAATGTACGCACATGCACACACCCCATATCCCTCGGGACCTTCGGCATACCCTGTATACTGGCCTCATACATATTTCCTGTCCTCTCAATCTCACATACCTATGTTGTGAATACAATATCTGCTCTTTTATCTATTGAGCTTTGCACACGTGGACTGTAACGCCACCACAGGGGCGTTAAGTACGACGTGTACTTCGGTTAAGTCACGGACGGTAACGTGATGGGAGTAAGTCAGTTACGACTTAGTTCGATGGTGAACAAGTACCACTTGGCCTCCGTGGACTAGAGATGTCAACGAGTGACACTCGCGAGTATGAGTACTCGTCGGAATTTTCCGAAGGGTGACTCGTACTCGACTCGTACTCGTTGGTACGAGTACTCGTGGGCACGAGTACTCGCCAAATTCTTAGGACTGATACTCGTACTCGCGCCGCGAGTACTCGTCTTAGCCACGAGTACTCGCGAATGCGAGTACTCGTATTCATTCATTCAGAACGAGTACTCGTCTGAAACGAGTACTCTAAGGGTATTGTTATTATTGCAAGATCTAGCTACAAGCCTACAACATGTACTGTAACTTGCTATGCTACCTACAATGCCCCCCGCACTGTCACTGCACCCTGTCGCCGTCGCATACTGGCATCGTTGCCGTGTCACCGCTGCCACCGTTGTCGTTGTCGGTGTTGTCGCGGACCACGGTCGTGGGCCGTTGTCGTCGTAGGCCATTGCTGTCGTAAGCCGTTGTCGTCGTGGGCCATTGTCGTCGTGGGCCGTTGTCGTCTTCGTCGTCGTTGTCGTGTTCGACCTGCCTTGCCATCGCCGATTCGCCGTAGTGTCGTCGTGGTCGTGGTCGACCTACCGTCGATGGAGTGCCGGCGGGGGTTTGTTGTCGTCGTATGGCTGGCCAGCCATTGTCGTCGTCCAGGCGCATACCAAGGTCGTAGTCGTGGTGGTATGGTTGATTGATGATAAGCAACTCGTGGTGTAATGTAAGCAACTCACGGATGACGCCGAGCTTCCCACGCCCGGTGATTGCCAGTTTCGCAAATGCGGACCGGCCCGCAGGCTGGGCCAAGCCACGTGCGCTTGTAACATACCACCACCAGCAACAGCAAGTCAGCGTCGGCGACGACAACGATGCGACGACAACGACGGAACGACGCCAGTCGACCATGGCAAGATCGATGCCAAACGACGGGGCGATGCCAGCACCAGCAAGACGGCGGCGGCAACGATCGACACCTTTGGAAGACGCGGCGATGACGACGACGACGACGGAGCGACGCCCGTCGACCACAGCAAGGCGATACCCATCGACCACGACGACGAGGCGACACAGCAATAGGGGGACATCAACCGACGACAACAACAACACGGGCAACCGCGACGACAAGTAGTTTAGTATAGATAGTAGTACATGTAACCCAATACAACTTGCAATACAAAATGAAATGTTTTATCTCATACTGCTTGAACAAAAGCTTGGGACTAGTATTGGTGCCATTACCACGAGTACTCGCGAGTACTCGCGGTTGGAGAAGGGTCCACTCGTACTCGCGCGAGTATTCAGGCACGAGTACTCGCGGGCGCGAGTACTCGTCACGTGACGAGTCAAACTCGCGAGTCACTCGTTTGGCCACAACTCGTTGACATCTCTGCCGTGGACACAAGGGTAATAGCAAAGACAGGCTCAAGCGCAACGGCGAGTGAAACAGAGGAGTCAAGCGAAAGTGCGACTCAAAGGGTCGGTTCGTGAGAATGGACAGCGGTGTGGTATTACACAAGAAGTCAAGTCTACTGTACAAGCTAGGTAGTGTGAGACTTATATACTAGTACACGATGTTTGTCAGAGACAAACATATGGCGCGATCCTAGGATCCGGGTCCTAGAGAGCTAACAAAGGGAAGGTACGAAACGAGAACAAGGGAATTCCGCGGGACGACGCGTGGATCAGAAGTCGTCAGCGGGTTCTGGAAGTCGCGCCATGGGGCGTCGTAACGGTCATGCGCTAGGCGCGAGATAAGAGTCGAGGCGCGGATCGAAGCGGATCGTATCGTAAAAGTACAATGGAAAGTCAACATCGAATGCGAGTCACAAGACGGAAAAGAAGAGGCCGAGTCAAAGGAAGAAATCGTAACATTACCCCCTCCTCAGACTCGAAGTCGCCACGACTTTGACTAGTCGCTAGTATAGTAGCAGTCCTCTTCGGGGATAACAGTAGCGGGATCAGGGGAAGGGGAACAGGGACAGGTATGGGAGCGT
This sequence comes from Lactarius sanguifluus, assembly GCA_021527775.1. Lineage (NCBI taxonomy): Eukaryota > Fungi > Basidiomycota > Agaricomycetes > Russulales > Russulaceae > Lactarius > Lactarius sanguifluus. The sequence continues at coordinate 72,652 of JAKEYF010000277.1, forward strand.
AAGAACATATGGCGCCCCCTGCGGCCACACTTACGGCATCCTTCATACTGGGGGCAGTCGATCTCGTCGTGAGTCGCCTTCCAATCGAGACATTTCCCACACCAACGGGTACGCGGCGTGGGGTTCTCGTATCGGGCGGACATCGGGGACATTCGCCTTATGAGGCAAACGTCCACACGATGGGCAAGACTGCCGCACCACTAGCACGCATCTCGCCGTCCTCGCTCGGGGCAGTCTCTTACGAGGTGGTCCTTGGACCTGCACTCGTAACACCTGCGACGACACGTGCTGCCTTCCCCTAGAAGGCGCGGCATCTCGCAGGGTCCTCCTGGCCGCGGGGGGCAACGGCATCTCGCCAGGTCCATCCGCGCGCAAGGGCAGCGGCATCGATGAGTGGCGGGGTCGTGTGGGTTTGGTCATGAGCTCGACGTATCGGTCGCTGATAAGGGGAATGATGCAGGTGTACTGCAACCGCTTTCTTACGCTAGACATGTTCATGTCTAGGTGGAACTGGTCCTTGACGGCCTCCGCCTCCAGTCTGCGGAGGTCGTCCCGTCGCACCTTAAGCGCATCTCAGGCTTCCAGGCAGGTACGCAGGCGGGCGATGTCGGCATGGAGCGCGGGGTAATGCAAAGAGGATATGACCTCGTCAATGACGAGGCGGCGAGTGTTACGATTCTCCCTCTTTCTTCTCTCCTCCACTCCCGTCTCGTGATCCACATTCCGTATCATTCCGTATCGACCCTCCACTGTACTTTTACGATACGATCCGCTCCGACTCGGACTTTGACTCTTATCTCGCGCCCAGCGCATGACTGATACGACGCCCCATGGCGTGACTTCCAGAACCCGCTGACGACTTCTGATCCACGCGTCGTCCCGCGGAATTCCCTTGTTCTCTATTCGTACTGTCCCTTTGTTAGCTCTCTAGGACCCGGATCCTAGGATCGCGCCATATGTTTGTCCCCGACAAACATCGTGTACTAGTATATAAGTCCCACGCTACCTAGCTTGTACGGGAGACTTGACTTCTTGTGTAATACCACACCGCTGTCTCCTCTCACGAACCGATCCTTTGAGTCGCACCTTCGCTTGACTCCCCTCTTTGCTCGCCGTTGCGCTTGAGCTTGTCTCTACTATTACCCTTGAGTCCACGGAGGCCAAGTGGTACTTGTTCACCATCAAACTAAGTTGTAACTGACTTACTCCTCTCCCGTTACCGTCCGTGACTTAACCGAAGTACACGTCGTACTTAACGCCCCTGTGGTGGCGTTACATTAAGTCAAGTCTCCCACTGTGGCGACGTCTAGTCGCGCTAGATCCAGATTCCAGCCAGAGTACATCACTCGGCTCACGACCGACGAGCTCTCCGACCGTATCAAAGGAGCAGCTGTCTGGGCAGAAATCAACAACGTTGAAGGATATTACATCTTCAACCCGAAAAAGAAAGAGTATCACCAAATCCATTACCTGGAGGATAGACGTCTCTGGGCTTATATTGATTACTCGCCGAACGAACGAAGCTGGTATACTATTGGACCAGTACCGCTAGAACTGAACGTCGGACCACTAAAGAGTCATAACCCGAAAGGGATTGACGTTGACTCCGACCCTGATAATTCACCTAGTGTCTCCGTACCAACAACCACGTTCACCCCTTCCCTCTTTGTAAACCCCCCAGAACTACCCGGTTCCCAACCTACACCCAG
>JAKEYF010000278.1:0-74180 GCA_021527775.1 Lactarius sanguifluus
TCGACATCTATTATTACTCGCTACATTAGTACAGTAGTATCGCGCGTCGAATTAGTGACTGGCCGGCCGGTGATGGCTGAGCGGGGTCTCAATGAGGGGAGTGGCAATCCGTGACTGTCCGACGACAACCAAGTGCTCTCCGAACTGGTCCGAACACTGAGTGAAGGGTATTCGAGCTGGCTCAGCCAGGAACGAGCCGCCTGAAATCTTCTCGAATCTCGCCCTCAGCTTCAGGTCGAACTTCATGCTTAGTGTGTCTACCTGAGAGACGACTGGGGCTTTCAGAAAAAAATACCACTCGCTGGTACACTCATCTGAGTCCTCATCCAGCCCTTCTCGCTTCTCTCACCCCTTCATCACCCCCCATCTCTCCCCGCGGTCCTCGACTACACGCCATTGTACGGAGCCAAGTCCGTGTGGGTTCGTAAGCGGAGAGGATTCGCAGGGATGAGAGAGTTCGGGGCGAGAAGTAAACCTCTGAACCGACAACGCTAAAATCGCGTGGTAACGAGTTAGGGAGAGTCGACGGATAGAGACGATACGGGCGAGAAGAGGGGAAGTGAGAGCGTCGAAACGCGAGATAGGTAGGAATGGTGGCTAAGACGGCGCGGATGATGTCCGTCGTTCTGCGGCTATGTTGACGAAAGGCTATGCGGGGATGCTTCCAAGGTCGGCGGTTCGGATGGGTAAGGCGCGAGAGAGTCCGAAATCGGCGGCTGGAACGATAATGGCGGCTCGTGGCGAGGCTTCAGAAGCGGACGACATCGAGGACAGCGGCTCAAACGTCGCAGAGAGGACCGAGGACAGCGGTCGGTTGGCTAGTGCGATGGCGGGGACTTATTCTTAGGCTGGGTTCCGTGGCGGCGCGATACGAGGACTCAAAATGTAGGAGCGGCAGGTGAGACGAGGGAAAACCACGGTGAACACTCGAGTCAAGATAGACATATACATGCGGGCCTGTAATCAACGCGCTCCGGGACCAAGTCGAACGTATAGTGAGGGAGGCAGGGGAACGTACGAAGCAGTCCGAGTGGGGGTACGATGAGTAAGGGGACAACAGACACGAGTAGGGGATATGGGCGCTCACACGAGTCATGGAAACAACGAATGTCTATGTAAAAGGAAGCGATGGAAAGAAGCCGTATGAACAAAAGAAAACAGATACGATGACGCACGATAATTCCATCCTCTCTCCTGAGTTCGACGACGGCCGCGACGGTCCGCGCATTCTCCAACCGCATCTTGAAGGTGGCTAAGGGGAGCCGACAAGGTGGTTTGATGCAAGACAATGACTGGGTTGAAATTTGAAAGGATGAAGGGATCGGCGCTAGGACGAGCCGAGCCGAGGCGTCGAGAAGGTGTCCGGGGTCGAGACGACGAGGATGATGCGGAGCTTCTGAGTTCGAAAATCGGCTCCTAGCCTCGTCTTGACATCACGCTTGCAGCCGTGCGTCGTCTGCGGTCACTTTTCTTCTTTCCTATTTTGTGTGGGGGATCTATGCATCAATAGGACGCGACTGTCTAGCGGGCAGGACGACAGCAACCATGCACTATTGGCCGGGGCTATCCGCCAATTTGGAGGGAACGGACAAAACGAGGCTCAAACCTTCTTCCAGGGAGTTCGTTACAGTAATATTCAACTTCACCTTCACGAAATCTCTCGTACGGGTTTGTCACCCGAGTCATTCGTAGACAAGGTTCGTAGATGCTTTGTCCGGGATACCCCAGCTCCAATCACTCTCACACCATTTCCCTTCTAACCCAATTTCTACCACCGTCCCACCGTCCAGGGCCCGCATTATTCTCGCTGCTCTCACCCGCCTTAGTTTTCGGCGAATCAACGCGTATTCAGGACGCCTAGTCTCAGGGGTAACAAAATCACATTCCTCGATGAGCGCATGCTCGACTTATCTAAATTTCGCGAACTCATAGATCAGTCACTAGAAGTGCAGCTGAATATCGTCAAGCAAATATTCTATCCTCTGAGCGCGCTATCTCTCCTTGACCTAGCCAGGAGCTCCAACGTGCCTCAAATTGCAAGTCTACTGCGAGTCATTAAGCGGGCAGGTGTGCTCCGTGGATCAAATCTGTAGTCAGTTTTCGGCGTTTTTTGTCATGTGGTGGATCTACGCATCTATAAGACGCGACCAGTGGACAGGACGCCAGCAACCGTGAACATTGGCTGAGGTTTATCTGCCGATTCAGTGGTGCAAAGTGATTCTTTGTAGTTGGCGACCACTGGACAAACGTCGTGCGTGCTTTGCAAGTATCAGACGAGCGGCACGACACCGTGCTACCTACTCTGCACAAACACTACGTACGGGAGCATGAGCCGCGTTGTGCGCCTTTGTGGGAGGCCATAGTTCCATTCATTCAGTCATGCAGGCTCTCCAGTCGTTTCATAGCGGTTAAATATGAACGACGAACGAACGAGTACGACGTGTGCATGCACCCCACGCTAACATGTTTTGAGCAGGACCTTCTTCTCATCAAGCAACGATTGAGATGCTAACATCCTTCTGAACATATTTCTTCACTTTCTTCACAGGGTTCACAGCATTGGCCAACGTGCACGTGTCCCAAAGATGGCGACCGGTCATACTTACCTCACCAGTGGGCCCAGCCCACACTTTGAACACGGACACGGCCACATTGTGGCGTATATGCGACTCCCCGAGACGACATTTTGGCTGTTGTTACGTACGCACTCAGATTAATCGGGATGGACCTCCTACTAGAGATGTTAGACAGAAAATGACCATGTTCGGCCCGAGTTCTCTTGATTCGTACTGTTTGGAAGTCCGAGTCCTCGAAGAATTCTACTGCGGCAGTTTCGAGTCACTTGACTAGAGGCGGAACAGCTTTCGGTCAACTTACTCAACAGCGTAATTAGTTAGTGTGGATGGGGTCGGGAAGCCTCTCGAGCAGTCTCTGAAAATCAGGCGACCCGAGGCCCGTCACCTATGGAGCCCAATGTCAACGTCGGAAACCAGGAGACACGAGCCTGGAGAGACGCACAGGATCCCATCCGGGGGCGGCGGAGAATCCATCAGTGTCGCAGCCCGGGTTCGAACCAGACGTGATGTCGTTGAAGCCCTGGCTGGCGGTGCTGTATAGCCAGGGGTTGAGAAAGCCGAGCACTGGTCTGTTCTTTGAAAGCTGATAGTCATTCAGCAAAGAGATTATGCCCGCTACGACCTGTAAGTTAGCGGCTAGCTGAGTACTCGAGGAGAGACGATACAGAGAGATGGGAGAGGAAAAGACGTACTGGCGCCGAACAGCTCGTGCCGTCCACGAGCCTAAGCTCATTGTCGAGGATGATCACGAAGTCTGCCGCCTGGGCAGCCACGTCGGGGAGGCCGCGGCTCGAAGCGCTGCACAAGTTACAAGTAAGAATAAATCAAGTTCGGTCACGTATGCGAGCGCACTTGTAAAGGCCGGAATACTGGTTTCCGAGTTGCTGGAAGAAACCGAGCACGGCGTCGGTCTGATAATCCGGGCGTTTAAACACATTCGAGAAGCCCCCGGAGGAGAAAGGCGCCGCAACCTCGGGGTGTCCCATCGTTCCGCCAACACTGGTGACCCAAGGACCTGAAAAACGTGTGGTGGAATGGTGAATGACTGGTATCTGAGCCTGTGTACTGCTTGCGAGTGGGGAATGGCCAAACGTACATGTCGCAGGGAAGATGGGCTGGAATCGAAAAACGCCGGAGCCGTCGTTATTCTTACAGTCCCCGCCGCCAACGCCTTCGTCACCACTCGAGAAGAGTATGCTGACGCCGCGGGCGCCGAGCTGGCAGAAAAGTTCGCACACGCTCGTCGCATAGTCAGGCGGGAAGGTCTGCTCGTCGCCACCATAAGACGTGCTGATCGTCTGCGGAACGTCTTCCGATCTGATCATTGTATCGAGCCACCCGAGGTATGGCTCGTTGGTGTTGACCGGTGTGAAGCCGTCAGGGATGAACTCTTCGGCTAAGCCGCCAATGCTATAGAAGACATGAGGAGTGGGCCATGCCATTGCCTGTGTGTATTGCATGTTGAGGTTTGCCTCCCAGCCGGGCTTGTTTGGGTCGTATCCACTTTTGTTGATATCAATAACCAGGAAAGTCGGATCGTTCGCGTCGGAGCGGAATTGTCTCATGAACGCCTCTAGGTCTTCATCGCCTGCGTATTCTCCGTGGAAGCCCATAACCCCGATCCTATTCTGTTCCGTTGCCGCGGGCTGGTAGGTCACCGAATTGTACAGCGAGCGAAGGAACGCCGGAGTGACAAGATCATCACGGGTCGACAGCGCCGGCGCTGCCCGACCACGGTGTCCTCGTGAACCTTTCCGCGGCGTTCGCGGCGAGCCGAAATACGTCGTCGGCGCGACCGTCTGCACGTGCACGTGCAACGCAGCGGGGAGAGCGTAGCCGGCCGTGCGGAGAATAATCTCATTCGTCCCGGCGTATCGGTAGAGCTGGTACGACGCGCTGAGAAGCTCGTTGGCTGTCGACACGGGCACCCCGGTCACCGTCAGCCAGTTGCCGCCGTGTGACGTTGAGACATTGGAGGGGGACACGCCGTGGTGCCGAAGCCAGGTCTCGACGAGCTTGAGGGTATATGGGTGTGGCGCGACAAGCTTGGCGACCTGCTCCTTGGAGAGATATGCACCATATCTACAATGTAGCAGCGTCACGTGTGTTGGCGGAGGAATGGAAAAGAGAACGTACTTTGGATGTTTCGGATTGCTGACCTCATGGATGGCGTCTGTGAGGGCGTGCTCACGGTGGGGCTTTAGCGCGATGCGGAGGTCGATCGTGGTGCCAACGGGTGGTCGGCCGATGCTCTCCCATTTTCCAGGTATAGCATTCCAGCTGTGTTTTGTGTGCACGTCATTCCAAGCTGGTGGGAAGGGCGTAGCGGCGCTATCGAGAGGCGTCATGATGACGGGGAGGGCACAGAGCACAGAGAGCCGGAGGTAATGCATAGTTGCCAGAGGCCACCGAGACGGTGGTATGAGACGATTCAGCGAGTTTGTGCAGTACCTTGGACGTGGTGTGGTGTGAGCGTGGTCAGGCAGTGTTGCAGTGGGAGTGGGAGGCGGGAGTCGAGCCAGTTAAGAGCGGCAATTCCTGGTGGATCGGTGTTTCTACCGATGATAGTCCGCCGCGGGTTGCTACATACGCGCAAAGACCTACTTTGCATTAGATGATATCGCTCTGATACCGATGCCCGCGACGCACGGGGAGTCCACATATCTCTGCAGGACAAGTGAACAGGACAAGTGGGCGAAGTGAAGTGCAACCACCAGTGGCATGGCACCCCTTCAGTGTGTCTCTGTCGCTTCAGCGAATCTTCTTCAGGGATGGCAGAAGGGTCCTGTGACGACTGGGACAATATGGAGCCGGAGAAGCACAGCTAGCCCCCCGAAAGGGGATTGTGCTGGCAGGAGCACCTGTGGGAGCGTGCCAGCTGGCGATAAGACCGGGCGGGAAGCCCTCCCCCCTCCCCACTCGTGCTTTCCCCCCATGCAACCAGTCCGAGTTATCTCGAGACCGGTAGGCGTCATAAGTGCCCTCAGAAGGGTAGCGGTAGCCCCCTTTCGCAGGCCTGGAATCGCTACTGGCCCCCTCTTTACCTGGCATATTGTACTGGCCCTTATCCTCGGCAGATGGATGCACCATGTGGGATAGACACCGAGTGCTCATCTCGCATAGAGACTAGGCACTATGCCCCGCTGTGCCATCGAGCGTAGTCCGTCCAACCTTCTGACAAAAGCCGCGGTCCCGAGGAATCGGTGTGGAGGCCGAGCGTAAAATTCTGATCTCACCTTGCTTGGCAAGTGTCATATGGCAGTCGGCATTTCGACAACAGGTCCCAAATGTAAATATAGACGAACAGAGTGTCGCGGATTGTGGATTTCGTTTTCTGACATACGACGACAACTTGAAGCAAGGTCCCCTGCCTGGTCGACGAAGTCGAGACCTATTTCCTAATTTGGAAGTAATTCACCTTTGCTGTGCAAGTGCAACCTAGTGCAAAGGCAACGCCGGCTGTGTCTGATTGTCGTGTCCTTGCCTGAAATGGGCCTCTTCGCTAGTCTCGGATCCAGCCGTTGATAGCGCCTGTTAAGGCACTACACAAGGGCTAGAGGAGGACTGTGCAAGGGGTGGAGAGGGCGGCATAGCCCCAATAATATTCCATCATTCCCCGGCTTCCGAGTCCCCCGGATCCGAGTCCCCGTCCGCTCCTCCTTCCTTGCACTCCTCCTCTAGAACGGCGGGTGCGAGACTGCCTCTTCGCCAGATCCAGAGCCCATGAGCATGTTGCTCAACATGCGAGGTGCATGGTTTTCACAGTTGCTTGCACAGAGATGCTGCGACCATAACACGGCACGCGACCATATCGTAACTTACCATCATCTGGCAAGGGCCCTAGATACTATAGCACTTCTTTCGGGGCACCAAAAATTCGACTTTACGTTGCCGTACTTATTGTCTGAACCGACGACAGCCTCCTTCGTATTACGATCTTACTGATTACTCCTTCTGTTCACTGTGCTAGTCTACCTTCAAGTCACAGCCTGAGCTAGCGGTGCATACCTTACTACAGTAACCCGCTCGGCAATCTAATGTGCACAGCAGTCCGTCGCTTGGTCCGTCCGTCCCGCTGGCACAGGTCAGTAACTTATGGCGAATGAGCCCGTTCACCATCCCCAGACCTTGATTGGCTAGCGCAATGATTCCAAGCTTGATTTCAAGTATGCTCAGGCTCATGTTCTATATAAGGATACGCTAGAAATAGCTGGCCGCCAGTGCCTCGTTGATTTCCCCCTTATGGACCCTCCCAAGTAAGTGATCTAGCGTCTTTATTTTTCTGCAGCGGGTGACAGTGTATATCACGGGTCTCCCAATAGATGTGCCCGTACCCTACACTTATCGCCCCTCAACCCGTTACCACAGAGAGCGAATGCCCTGGGAAATGCAAAGGAAAAGGTATGTCTTTCGCACGGCGCCTGCTCCGCCGCTCGCTAACTTTTTCCTTTCTCGACAAGTGACGATCGGGAAGCTTTCCGACAAGGCGCTTCTGAAGATATTTCGTTATTACCTGGATGCTTCTCCACGCCTCTGGCCTAGGCTTGTGCAAACATGTCACGACTCACAAGTGGCGACGTATTGTATATGCGTCTCAGCAGGTTCTAAATCTCCGACTGTTCTGTACGCATGGAACGCCAGTCTCGAAGGCCCTAGATTACTGGCCCACCCTGCCTATCGTCGTGAACTTTGGAGGATCTCCAGCGCTCGGCTCCCCGGCTCCCGAGGATGAGGACCATATCATGGCCGCACTAAAGCAGTCGCATCAGCAAAACGACATAAAATTAGCCCAACTTATTTCGTCGCTTAAATTCGATTTTTAAGTGACTAAGCCTCAAGTCACATTAAGGGACACTAAGGGACACTAAGCGACTGTGAACTATTTCAATCAAATTTAAGGCCTTTCAGAGCCCGATTCTTACTCTCAAGCCGTCTCAAGCATGCAGCGGAAATTCGTAAGAGTGCTAAGAGCCTAAGACCGTAAGACATCGTAAGTCCGAAGTACAATGCTGCCAACACCCAACGCCACCTGCGGCATGCTCACCACCGCTCACTCAATTCGGTGTTCCCTCCGGCAAGGTTAAGTCGCCTTCGCAAAGCAGAGTAGTGAACGCAGCGAACATCTCATTATTGTACTCGGAAAATGTAAGGTTTACTACATGGAACAGTGGCCGTGCAATGTATCCTAGCATACTTGGAAAATGGTACTAGATGACGCGATGTGCTTGAACGGCGAAGGCAGCGAACATGTCAGGGTCAACTGGATGCGATGTCGGGAGTCAACTTGATGCGATGTACTTGAATGGCGAAGGTAGCGAACATGTCGGGGGTCAACGACGTGATGTACTAGAAAAGAAGGCAGCAAACGTTGGGAGTCAACTCGATGGTATTCGGAAAACGGCGGGAATTAGTGTTGGGGAAGTTCAGTTTGGTTCGGTTTGGGCCAGTTTTGGCCAAACCGGAAACCGAACCGTTTAATTTTCACCAAACCAAACCCAAACCGAACCCAAACCGCTCCAAACCATTCCAAACCGTTCCAAACCGTTTCAAACCGATTAAAAAAAGTTATTTTAAATTGCCTCTTAATCGGTTTGGTTTGGTTCAAACCGAGTTTAAACCGAGTTTAAACCAGTTAAGACCTGGTTTAAACTTAATTTGACACCAAAAACATGAAATATTTTTAATAATAATAAATTTAACCATTTATTTTGGTTCAAACTCAGTCAAACTTTGTTTAAATTTGGTTTGAACTCAGTTTGAACCAAACCATTTAAGGACAAAACATAAAATAATTTTTAATAATTTTTCTTAATCAGTTTGGAACGGTTTGGGAACGGTTTGGGGGTCCCAAACCCCAAACCGAACCATTCGGTTTATTTTCAGAATTTTCCAAACCCAAACCGATTAAACGGTTTGGGTTCGGTTCAAACCGAGTTTGGATCGGTCTGAGACCAAACTTCCCCAACACTAGCGGGAATACTTACCAGAAACTCGGTCTTCTCGTGTGTTGCCTAAGACGCGAAATCAAAGGCGTGATGGTCGACGAACCGGTTAACATAGAACCCCTTGAAATTGTCCAGTGAGTTATCGTGCGTGATATGATCAGGAATGTATGAGTTCCCGAATATCGGGACTAAGTGGGCCGCGCGAAAGATACAGTCAACATGGATGACTGCAAGGATAGGATCCCCACGGACAAAATCCAGAGTGACCATCCACATTCCCGTGTCTTCGTCTGGTTCCTCAGAGATGCGACTGAACCAGTGAACTAAAACGCAAGGGTAAGTGACACCAAGATACACAAAGGAGAAGAAGCGAATGGCTTGCGCGATCTCCATCCCGCGCATGCCATGAAGCTCGTTGTTGCTGTTGACAAAGATACAGTCATAGCGTGGTTTTCCCTTGAGCCACGAAGGTGTCGCCCGAATGACCTCATGTCGCATGCCTTGATCATTGCTTGGGTCACTGGGGGTGTGGAACATTGCGGTTGCACGGTTGAAGACGCAGATATGACCCATATATCTTGGACAAGTGTGATTGGGGTCTTCATGATCCCCATTACCGTCGAGTTGCCCACATAGGAATCGGTTTATGAGGCGTGGAAGGTGGGGCACCTTGAGTTCATCGGTCAGCGAGGCGACGTCAGACGCGTGCCGTCCTCCTTGACTGAAGTCAGTTTGACATCGGTTCGAAACAACGGTACTCACGTGGGGCACTCCCGAGCTTTACATCGCTCTCTTCAGCTCGCAAGGGGTTGATAATGGGTTGAGGCTGAGGTTGCGTCTCATCGTCGACGCCATTGGGGTGGTTGCTAATCCCACGTTCACCTGGAATGGTTAAAGAGAAGATGTGGGTGACGGTTCAATCATTAATGACACAAGACGTACCTTGGGTCCCAGCACGACCACCTTGAGCATCTTCATCCAACAGTCCCTTGGCCTCAAAGTTGGCTCGCGCAGCTGCGAGCTTGTCAAGTCGCTGGTTAGTAACGAGCATCTGTAACAATGCGTGGTACCGGTTGGATCGTCGCCAAGGCTCTTTCACAGCCTTAATGTGTTTGGATTCTGTGATTGAAGAGCAAAGGCCGTTCGGGGCACCGAACAATCGAATGAGCATCGGATAATGTATCATTGAGTGCTGTCGCGGTAAGGAAATGTCGACGTGAACCCCCGTGGCCTGGAATATCGAACGATAGTCATGGAACCGTTTCAATGCGTCCTCCAACCTCAGTATGGTTTGCTCAGTAATGGTGTCAGCGCGGGCAATGTAACAAAATTCGAGAAACGTGCGAAAACAGCGCACAGCGTCTGAAGGGACATGGCCCTCGATGGCCGGTAGGTAGACCTTCATCAACGCTTTAGAGTCGTCTCCGGTCCACTGCTCGAAGCCACGACCTTGAGGGAATCTACGGAGATGCGAAAAGGGAGGGACGACAGAAATACTAACACGCTGTGTCAGGATATATGAGGGCGATAGTCGAGCACGACGCACCGCTTGTCTATGTCGTCCATGATCTCTTGTGCTCGTGTAGGCCCATGTTCCTTCACAAGATATTGCTCTACCCACGCAACGAGATGGTCCTTGAATGCACCTTTGATGAGTTGGTGTAAGATATCCGGTGCCAGTAGTTCGTACATGTCCGCTCGCGGAAAGTGGGAAGTAAATGGCTATCGGGGATATATTAACAGCACAAGCGTGGTGTGGAAGACATACCATAGTATCACCTGCAACGCCGTACTGGTCCCACATAATGCCGGGTGTGGTCTCTTCGAATAGAGTGTCGAGATGCTCTCGAGTGCGTAGTGACCCTCCTGCGTCCAAGTTGTCTGGAAAAGCCATGCACCTGTGCACGATGAGTCAGTCACTCCATCAGACACGTTGAACGACACTTACTTTGCACACCAACCTCGTACAATACACGCCAAAAGGACTTGTTCTTCATAGTCAGCAATGTAGGGCCCCAGACCATACACGACACGTCGATAGTGGCCATCACCAAACCGAACCAATTCTGGTATCGTCATCGCTGTGTGTAGTGGTTGTAGGATCTTGGCAATCGAACCATGGAACAACTTGCGTTTGAATTGGCGGAACTCGAGTGAAGGAGCATGCTTCTTCTTTGCTATATTAGTGTCAGCCAGAGGACTCAGATGACGGCTTGGTGTATAGACTCACCCGTCGGGATCGACAAGAAGCCGATTACCGCGACTCCTCCCTTGTGTGCTCGGCGCAAATTGTTGCGAACATTACCAATTGACAGGTATAGCGGCCAGTATTCCATGTGACCTGTGGCCACGGAGACGACTGTTTTGTCGCTGCTGAGAATGACTGGGACGAACGTAGACCCGTGTGTTGATGGGTCCCTTGCAATTTCATCCTATCGTGCAACATAACGATTAGCCCAAAAAAAAGACAAATAAAACTACACACCGCTTGCATCCAAGCCCAGTCACCTGACATAAAATCTCGCCACCGCCGTGTCTGAGTCTTAGGGTCATACTCGCGATACGGCACATAGTCCATGTGGTCTTTAAAGCCAGGGTGAGCGAGCATGCCGTGGATCACCACACGCGGATCACGGTAGCAAATCTGGTATGTTGCGGTCATCCAAGTTGGAATATCGTCAGTCGGCATTTCACCATTGTATTTCAGCGTAAAACTACTCCATGCAATGTCTCCATGTAGTGTCTGATCAATGGTCTTGTACATGTCCCTGTGGTTTTGAAATGGTGGAGACGATACAGATCTGACTAGAGTGGCCGACCATAAGCGCAGAATGGTGTCGATTTGCGAGGCGGACAATTGAATCTGACGGAAGAAAAGGTCAGCTGTTTCAAACTGGACGCGGTCAGTATACGGATACCAGTCGTCCGGTTGATTGGGTTCCCCATGCAGGTGTAAGCCTTCCTCGTCAAAAAGTTGGCCTTGGCATTTAAAAAAAAAATCAGAGACGTGATCAGAGAAGCAAAGAGAAACAGAGAACAAGGCTGACCGTCTAATTCTAAGTGGTAGTCCACTATTGACCCACCACCTAATTCATCTTCGTCGACAACAGGAGTCATGGTGCGGTGACGTGAGGGGGGTTGATCTGGCGGAGGGGACGGTGCAGGCAGTGCAAACGATGGTGAGCGTGGTGTTGATGGTGAGCGTTGTCGTTGTGGATGATGCGAATACCCATGTTTGGAGTGACAGTGCTGGGTTAACCCGGATTTGTTCCTCAAGACCCTCCCACAGCCGGGATGGGGACAGGGATACATCGAACGGGGCATGTTGTGACTTGCGTTGAGACAATAATTTTGACTTGTGTTTTGACGAGCAACAGAACGGGGGCATGCTAAGATAATTTGCAACGGAACAGGGCTAGTACCTGTACGGAGCCCAAATTTTAGTGCATTTTTGTTGATTTTCACTCAACCGACTCAACCGACTCACGACAGTAAACAACCCCCGTTGCCTTCCTCCTCTTTGGTTCCTTTTCTCTTCTGTTCCCCCTTGCACGTTCCCACCTTGTCTACATGAATCGCCTAAGTACTCGCGCTGCTAACAAGGATAAGCACCCCAGGGTGGTAGATTTGAGCCCAAAGAGACGCACCCATGAACAGAAGAAGGCCGATGATGAAAAGGCCGAGGAAGACAAACAAGCCAGAGAAGAAACTCGCAAAGCAGGGATCCGTAAAGTCGCTGCGGTAGAGGAACGCAACAGGCAAAGACTAAACACTTTGATGGGACCAGGGCCCGGGCCCCGACCACGAGCAAGACCGGTAACTGGATCAAACATGGCTGCAACCACCAGAATGGGGACAGGTAAGCGTATACAGATACAGTCAACAAATCAAAGACATACGATGCTAAACCTGGAAACCAGGAGCCGAGAAACCTGGTCTGCCAGTACCAAATGACAAGGTGATTCGAGAGGCGATTCCTGCTGAACAAAGCAACAACGCAGGTGACTATTTGCGTGACACACCCAACTGAGATACTCCTAACACCTTTCACCTAGTGAATACGGGCAGTAACATCGATGGGGAAAGGAAAAGCAAGGAAAGGTCAAGAAGACGAGGGTCGAGAGAGCCCTGTATCGTCAGGAGGTGGAGGCTGAAAAAACACAAGGTCAATCGGTTGCGGGCAACGAGGACGACGAGTCAGTTCTCGACTTGCCCACGCCACATTATCCCCGAAAGCTGAACACGTCAGTTTTTTATTTTTTCTCACCATGCTTCAACTCACTGAGACGACCCTCTTTCACTGGGACTGCGCCTGGGGTTTTTTATCCCACAGCGTCTCCAACGAGAAGGATGGTATATCTGGTCCTCACACTGTGAGGAGGGTCCAATCGTGGATGTCCACGATTCAAGCCCCCGGCCAGCCGCTGCAAACTTGGGAGGGTCTGGGCAGTTCCCAAAGTCGTGTAATGATCGCAAATACCGAGTTCACTACATCCTCAGGACGTCAGACCGAGCCCATGCTTTCCTCCGACGATGGACTCAGGTACCGCATGTCTTCTGAACCAAATGAGGGTGAGTATCGCGATGCCCTGGCCAACCTTCCGAAGCGCAGCGACCGATTCCCATCAATGGTGAGTGATTGCCCCCGCTCCATGTGGTGCATCATTCATGCTTCAAGCCTCCAGGACATCATTGAAGTCATTTCGAATCAGAGAGACTCGCCAGCTTCAATCGGCTCATTTGCTTCAAATAAAGCCACCGAAAATTTGCCTGCAGTTCTCATCCGAGTCACTCAACGAAAATCATGACATTGTGAGTTTCGCTGTCTCACACCTCAACTTTGAAACTAACACTCCACAGGATGGCGCTGATGTGGACATGTACCCGCCACCCTCCCATGGTTACTATGACAACGATGACGATGACAATACTGACCAGGGACGTTACATGCTGGCTACTCCAGAAGACCCGCAGCTTGGACTATTGTCTGCGTCGCTCATGTCTACGGACGCCTTGGTAGTACCTCTCACATGCCTGTATTCTCGTGTTGAACCTTTTCTTCTTAGACAGGAGCCGCGGCCCAGACCATCCGCAAGAGAGAGATCACTGCAGACAAAGATGGAGAATTGGCCGGCCATGCTTGGTGCACCTCGCGCTGTGAAGAGCGAGTCCAGCAAGAAGATCACGAACAAGGATCTTCCTCCGGACGCACACCCGGCATTCCGCCGTGATGTTGTCCCGACAATCTGGCACTGGGCGGGGGGGAATGTACACGACCCCTTCAACATCGACGAGAGCGAACTAGTCGAGGCACTGGCGGTTATCTGGAGCCATGTATATATTGATGTGCCGTTTGAAATCCCTCCGACTGTTAGCCTGGTAAGAATCTCTCGTACTTTTTTATGAAGTACTGACAACACATTTTAGATCAACCAACGATTTTCCGAGTGGCGCAACAGTTTCACGTCAGCTGCGACCTCGACAATCATTTCTTTATTCTCAAGTGATGATCACTATCTCCAGTACAATGCTCGTGTGGCATTTGCAGTGGATATGATGCAGAGCTACCGCTTCCTGTTTTCTGACTCTTTCTCTGATAACGACAAGGTGAGTTTAAGTTTTTGCTTCGCTTCTGTTGATTCATACTGCACATTTCTGACATTTTGTAGGAGTGGACGGGCATGTGGCGTGGCCCCCTTTTTTTACAGGTTTTCGCATCACATCTCAACGCAACCACATCTCGCATTATTGTCACGGAGCTGGATTCGGAAACCCAAGGATACGAGGGGGCCATGGGCCTTGCTGCCGCCGCGGTGAGTGTCGACCCTTTGGGCTTGTGTTCCATCTGCTTAGATCTTTGCAGCTTGAACGCACGCTTACCCTACTCGCAAATGGTGAGATCGACATCAAGCTTGTCATTGAGGACAAGGTGAGCACAGGCATCAAACGCAAGCGCAAGGCAACGAAGACTGCTGTGTGGAAGGTTGAGCAGTGCAACGGCCCACCTCAACCTTTCTCGGACGGACTTTGGGGTGGAGCGACTCGCGAATTTATGTCGCTATTGGGCCAAGTTCCCCGTAACGCAATGGAAACAATCCTTTATGATGCGCGGTTGGTTGCAACAAACCAAAAGGCGAGGACGTCAAAGGCAACAGCGCCATCGGAAAACGAGCAACTGTTCAGTGAACGTGCCGCTCTGGCATTCCGCTAATGGTGAGTCTTCAACATTTGTTTGTTACTGTGCTAATCACTTCTAATAGTATATATATTTTCTTGAAGCTGTCGACAATCATATGGCCATGGTTATCGTGTTCGTACTGTGTTCGTATCGGTATCGGTCCAGGCGTCGGGAAATCAAATCTTTTATTATACCAACCAAATTTGTCGATCACGTCGTCTTTCTTAACTTGCTTAGTCGCTTGCTTAGTCGTAAACCCGCTTTCTGAACAATGGATCAATTTGGATGTCGTCTTTCTTAACTTGCTTAGTCGCTTGCTTAGTTCTAAACCCGCTTTCTGAACAATGGATTAATTTGGACTTAATTGGTGATTGAACAATAAGACATATGATTACTCAGTAAGCGGAAATATAATCCGAGAAATAAGCCCAATTTAAGAAAATGAATCTACTTGTTTGCTTAACAGCACTTAGACGGCACCTGATCTGAAATCGGATTAATGTACGCTTAATCCCGCTTAGGGACACTTAATTGGATTATTACTCAAATAAGCGAAAATTTAAGCGACTGTCGTGTTGCTGATGCGGATCGTGTTTGCTCTATCAACCTCACCGTCACAAGCTCGCTACTGGAAAAGTTTTCTGTCATCGAGGGGCCATTTTCAAAACTGGAAGACGTCGTCCTTCTGTCCGGAGATAGCGTGCAGCCGACTCTGCACAACACTTTTCAGTGGGGCCCACGCCTCCGTAGTCTCCACTTGACCAGGATCGCCTTCCCCGTACTCCCGCTGCTTCTTTATTCTTCCAGGAACCTTGTAGATCTTCAACTTCACGAAATTCTCAATATTTGGCATGTTTCACCATCAATACTCGCGACTGCTTTGTCCGGGATGGCCCAGCTTCAATCACTTTCACTCCATTTCCTTTCTGCCGCCGATCACATTACCTTTCCCTTCCCATCTGGTAAACGCATTGTTCTCCCTGCTCTCACCCGTCTTGATCTTCGAGGAACCAACGCGTATTTAGAAAGCCTTGGGGCTGGAATCGATGCTCCTGGTCTGATGAATATCTCAATCACGTTCTTCGATATGTACATCCTCGACATATCCAAACTCCGCAAATTCATCGACCGGATAGAAATACATAAATCACATCGTCGGGCAGATATCCTATCCTCTGAGCGTGCCATTTCTATTTCCTTAACCCAGCCAGGAGCTCTTACGCGGCCTTAAACTGCAAGTACTTTGCAATACATCACGCTCACAGTCTCTCTTCATCAGTCTAATCTGTCGTTATTTTTCGGCTTTCCTTTGTCGTGTGGAGGACCTACGCATCAACACGGCGCGACCATCAAGTGGGCAGGACGATGGCAACCGTAAACAATGGTCGGAGCTTATCCGCCGATTCAGAGGTGCAAAATGGTTCCATGTAACCGGCGATGACTCGACAAATGTCGTGGGTGCTTTGCAACTATCAGACGAGCGGCACAAAACTGTGCTACCTACCCTGCACAAACTTTGCATACGGGAGCCTGAGCTGCGTTATGCACCTTTGCGAGAGGCCGTGGTACCGTTCATGCACTCATGCAGGCTCTCCGGTCGTTTCATAGCAGTGGAATTTGAACGTCCATGCACCAACGAAGTTCGTGGAACAGGTACGACGTGTGCATAGTGCCAGTACCCCACGCTAACTTCCTTTAAGCAGGACCCTTTTCCCACCAAGCAACGATTGAGGTGCTCTTTGACGACATCCTTCTGAACATGTTTCTTCACTTTCTGGATGGTTCTTCACAGGATTGGCCAATGGCCAACGCTCGTACACGTGTCCCAAAGATGGCGACAGATCATATTTACCTCACCAGTGGGTCTCGATCTTCGACTCCATTGTACGTACGGAACGCCGGTCTTGAAAACCATAGACTGCTGGCCATCCTTCCCTCTCGTCGTGAACTATGCAAGATCTCCCATACCCGATCCCCCTGCTCCCGAGGATGAGGACATTGTCAATATCATGGCCACACTGAAGCAGTCTGATCGTGTTAGTTCCATCAGCCTCACCGTCACTAGCTCGCTCCTGGAACAACTTTCCACAATCCCTGAGCCTTTTTCGAAACTAGAAAAACTCAACCTTCTTTCCCGACACAACATGCAGCTGACCCTCCCCAGCGCCTTTCGATGGGGCCCTCGTCTCCGTAATCTTCACTCCACCAGGGTTGCTTTCCCCTCGTTCCTGCAGCTTCTTTCACTCTCACAGGACATCCTGGATCTTCATCTCCACGAAATTCCTAGGGTTGGTTATTTTTCCCCAGAAACGTTCGCAAATGCCTTGTCCGGGGATGACCCAACTCCGACAACTATCACTCCATTTCCTTTCCCTCCCCCCACGCCGTAACTACCTCAGCTTACCTCCATCATCAGGGGAACTCGTTGTTCTCCTTGCTCTCACATGCCTTAAATATCGAGGAACTAGCAAGTACTTGGACAGTCTCGTAGCCAGAATCGATGCTCCTGGTCTTGGGGATATTGATATCACATTCTTCAGCCAACCTACCATGGACGCTTTGCAACTTGGCCGATTCATCGACCGGATAGGAATCCAGAAGCCAAATCGTCGAGCGAAGATTCGAATCTCCAATCGTGCCATTTCCATCTGCTTCACCCAGCCAGGAGCCCCTACACGGGTTGAGTTGCGAATTTCGTGCGAGCAGTCGGACTGGCAACTGTCCTCTATGGCCCAAATTTGTGACCAATTTTCCGCTTTCCTATTACGTATAGAAGATCTAGACATCGAAACAACAAAACCGGCCACTGGGGAAGATATCATGGATGGTGGACAATGGCTAGTGCTTGTCCGCTCGTTCGGCGGCGCAAAAGACTTTCGTGTGGTTGGCGAACTTGCGACAGCTATTTTGCGTGCTTTATGTCAAGTTGACGGGGGGCACACAGTTATGCTCCCCGCCCTTCGCGATCTTTGTGTACCGGACCTTGGGCCGGCGTATGGGCCTTTGTGGGAAGCCGCATCATCATTCATTGCCTCGCGATGGCCCTCCGGCAGTTCCGTACATGCCTCTCTGCCATCAACGATCCTCCCGGCCCTCTCTCGGGATAGTGGGACGTTACTAGGTGCTGCACCACGACAATACTTCTGTACCTTCTGCAGTTCCAGATTCGCAGAGCGGCAAAGCCTTAGCCAGCACAACAAGAACAGCCACATGCCCGTTTCAGATCGTGTCAAGGATGAATCCCGAACTGCGGGTGGGAAGGGGCCAGAACCTGGACAAAAAGCTATTTCTAATTTAGACGTGATTCGCCTCGGCGTGAACCATGCGGACTTCCTCACTAGCAAATGGTCTCCGACACGTTGGGGGATATGATCAAGTTCGAGTTTGCGAATACCAGCTTGTTGTTTTCCACACTGTCAGCTTGTCCGCAACCTGAGATGTTCTAACCGAATCAAGTAAAGTGAGGACTTCAGTAAACAATTCGCGCAGTCCTCCGCGCTGTGTGATAGACATTTCTCTCGAACAGCTAAGACGCCGTGGTGCAGCACGATTGGTAACGTGGATGACGAGGGCGCAAGAGGTCACGCGGGCCATCGCATTGCCCTTAACCTCGCAGGAGTATCTGTTTGCGGATGCAATACACTCTATGGTTAATGTCGCGCGCGAGTGTGCATGTGCATGCAGAGGAACGTAACGGAAAATAGTGGCCAGTGTGCACCCACACTAGGGTTAGGGTCTACAGGCCCTTGCTCTTATTGGGCGCCAATCCTCCGCAATAAGACGACGACCTTCGTATATGCGCACATGCGAAAAAACGCCATTGCACTGGACCTTCGCGTCGTTGTTTCCCGTTTTCGACTATACTCGACCGTTTCTTCGCGTGCAAGCCCAAATTCGCCACGTCTGAACCCCAAGGACCGAGAATTAACGCCTGACGAACAGGAAGAAAAGGATGCAGAATTTCGGAAACGGAAAACTGAGTGGAAACGGAGGCAAGGGGTGAGTCATGTCTTGAATTTGCACAGGGCAACACGCCAATCTGACTGGCAGGGCGAAACTTTTCTCGACCATCTCATAATGCACGTGCGCGCAGGTATGTGGTGTATGCGCCATTCTACCCTCCGTATGATACCTACTCGCACTCAGGGCGAGGGGGCGATGGCTGTGTCGCCTTCCATCGAGAGAAGTTCAAACCACACGGCCCTCCCTCTGGCGGCAACGGCGGGCGCGGCGGCGACGTCTACATCATCCCTGACCCACACCTCACGACACTCTCATCTGTCCCATCTCATGTGCGAGGAAACGCCGGCTGCCAAGGTATGGGCACATGGCAGCATGGGAGAGCCGGTGCGCCAGTCGTCCTACGTGTTCCGCTCGGCACAGTCGTGCGCGAGCTCACACGCGGCGATCCGCGGCGCACACAAAACGAGTGGGAGGCAGAGGAAGAGGCGTACGCGCAGCTCGACAAGGACGAGCGCCGTCAGCGCCGGCGGGAACGCCGCTGGGTGCACTACCCGATGTACGAGGACGACAACACGGGCCGCTCTGCATTCAAGCAGGCGGAGTGGGACCTCTGGCGCGCCGAGCGCGAGATGCGCGCTGCGCGCCGCCAACGCGATGCTGCGCCGCTCGCCCTGGACCTCGATCACCTTCCACCGGACGCTACGCGCGCCCCGGACGCGCCGCTCGGTCTGCCGCGCGTGCGGCAGCTCGGCACGCTCGTCGCCTCCGGGGGCGCGCCGGGGTACGGCAATCCGCATTTCCACTCGACGACGAACCCGTCGCCCAAGTTTGCGACCCGCGGATACGAGGGCGAGCGCGTGACGCTCGAGCTAGAGCTGAAGCTACTCGCGGACGTCGGGCTCGTCGGTGCGCCGAACGCGGGGAAGAGTACGTTGTTGCGTGCGCTGACGGGCGGCCGTGCGCGGAGCGCCGTGGCAGAGTACGCGTTTACGACGCTGAACCCTGTCGTTGGCGTGGTGCGCGTTGCAGAGGACGGGTCGTTCGTGGGCGGAGAAGACGGGGCAGTCTACGACGAGACGAATGTTGAGAGGCAGCGCGAGCGGGAACTCATGAAGAGCGGCGCGTACGCCGATTCCCTGACGCGGAATCAGGGATCTCTCACACAAGACTCACAAGAACTTCTCGAGACATTCAGGTTTACCATCGCCGACAACCCTGGGCTCATCGAGGACGCGTCGGACAACGTAGGACTCGGGCACTCGTTCTTGCGCTCAATGGAACGTTCCCTTGCACTAGTCTACATCGTGGATCTCTCTGGTCCGGCGCCCTGGGATGAACTACGCATGCTCCAGGAAGAACTGGAGAAGTACAAACCGGGGATGAGCGCGAGCGCGCGCATGGTCATTGCGAACAAAGCGGATCTACTGGGTGGCGATGGCGATCCGGAAGAGGTTCGGCTGGCTCGCGCAAAGCTCGTGCGGCTTGAGGAGTTCGTGAGGGCTGATATGGGCAACGATCGTGCGCTCGACGTTGTGCCGACCTCGGCTAAGTACAGCCAAAATTTGCGTAGCATGGTGCATAAATTACAGACATATGTGGAAGAGGCGAGGTTAGCGTCATCGCGGACACAATCTCCGTTTCCTGCGTTTAACATACAGCAACTGTAATCCCATATCTTCTATATCTCCCGCACATAAACAGGCTTTCGTCGACCTTACTGGTCGCTTAGTAGCAAGTCTCTCGCACTCAGATACCTCTCGCGCGTCTCTCGGACGACCTCCTCGCTCATTGTCCAGCCCTCCCCGTCTGGGCCGCCTTCAAGGCCTTTCCGGAAACCTTGCGACGTAAGCCAGTCGCGGAGATATTGCTTGTCGAAGCTCGGCTGGCCGCGCCCTGGCGCGTACCCCTCCAGTGGCCAGTAACGCGATGAATCGGGGGTGAGCGCCTCGTCGATGAGGATGAGGTTCTCGTCGACGAGCCCAAACTCGAACTTTGTGTCTGCGACGATGAGCCCTCGCGTAGCCGCGTTCTCCGCCGCCGCGGTGTAAAGCCGCACGGCCGCGGCAGAGATTTTGTCGTACAGCTCTTGCCCAATCAGTGCGGCGGCTGTGAGTTTGGGATGAGTGGCGCAACGCAGCACGGTGAGGCAAATCGTCACAGTTTTACCTTGTTCGGGGGAGATGTTCTCGTCGTGGGCTCCTTGCTCTGCCTTTGTAGATGGCGTGAAGAGCGGTACGGGGAACTTCTCTGACTCCAGGAGGCCGTCTGGTAGCGGGATCCCATGTACCGTACGGGATTTCTTGTATTCGGCCCACGCAGAACCTGACATGATCGGAGATTTTCTCGTAAATCTCGGGGCCAGTACCTTTCGTTAACAATGCTTACCCGTGATATATCCCCGCACGATCGCCTCGAGGGGTATGACCTCTGCTTTCTTAACAAGAATGGAGCGACCTTCTAATTGTTCCTTGTGTTGGTGTACCTCCTCGGGCATCTCTTCGATCCGAGACGTCACGACATGGTTCGGGATGATGTCTTTGAGCTTATCGAACCAGAAGAGCGAGAGTTCCGTAAGGACTCGGCCCTTGTCGGGAATGCCCTTGTGTTACAAGTCGTCAAGCAGAATCTCGACATGCAAAGGGAGGTAATCACGTTTTTCAGGATGACGTCGTACGCGGATATGCGATCGGATGCGACGAAGAGCAGGTGCTCTGGTGAGGATGTCGCGTAGATGTCACGTACCTTACCCTTGGAGAGTAGCTTGAGCTGAGGCACATTGGAATCGATTAAGGTAGAAACCATGGCTCCGATGTTTGTTTTTCAGAGTCGGTACGTGTATTGTCACTTTGTCTGAGGAACGTCCACCCAGTAGATCGAGCTGGTTATAGACTGAGTCATCAAGCTCAAGCCGTAAACGCAAGCACAAACAAGAGCACAAACCCTTTTTTTGAACACCTGGCACGTTACTACAGAGGTCGACCATAGTCGAGGCAAGGTAAAAGAAGAACGCTTGGGTCCGCAGCCAGTCAAGATAATTCAGACAAATATAAAGCATATACTAGTAGTATATCTGCAACTGAAGCCGCAACACAACACTGCGGCGTTGGCCCATCCGCGTCTCAGAGTCTCAGCGCACTTTCTGCCATCCACTCCGAGTTGGTTCCTTGGGCTGCCTTCTTCAGTAACGTAAGTACAGCACGAGGGGCGCTCGTGCTTGCGTAGGGAACTGCGTAGGCTTTTGGGACTCTGGGCCACTCTTTTGTTCAAAGCCAAACAATAAAGCACAGTAGGACAAAGTTGGGTCCGCAGCTTATTTGTAACTTGCGGTTGTAACTGAGGCCCAAGGTGCTTTCTGTACACTGTCCCCACTCTCCTTACCGCTCTGGATCTAGGGAGATGTCCTGCAACCTCCTCGACCTTTCGACGGAACTACTAATCCACATTTTTGGTTACCTCCCAGTCACGGATCTGTTCTCTATACAAAGGACATGTCGCCGAAACTACGCCATCGTTGCTGAGACCACGTATCTCCAGTACATCATACACACTCAGCTCAACGGCGTCGATGACCTCCTACCTCCGAACTGCCCTTTCTCTGAGCGTCTCGAGCTCCTGCGACAGCATGAAAAGTCGTGGAATGACCTACAATTGAACTTATACACTGAATTCTCCACGAACTTCTATTTCCGCAAGAATATCATACAGGATGGCTACCTGATCTTCAGGTCCAACACAGACTTGACCCGATATGGATATGTGGACCTTTTCGCTTCGTCGCCAAAGGAGGAACCGCATCGGATCCAAATTTCTCTGAAAAACTTCCAAATTCCTTATAATCTCGTGTTCTCTGTCGAAAATGACTTAGCTGTAGCCATCAGGTTCGGGGGCCTTCCTATTACTTTGGCGATCACTTTGCTGACAAGTCACAGGGAAAAGGGAACCTCCACCAGGCTTGTCCAGCACCAACTTGCTTTCTTCGAGTTCACGACAGGCGCGCCACACCCCCTTTCAGCCGCGCATACTAAATCTCTCCCTTTGGTCGACTATCTTGGAGTTATTAGGGTCGAGATGGAGTTCCTCGGCGATCACATCCTTGCTACAGCGGTACATCAACACGATCGCTCTTCTTTCTACCTCGTCTCATGGAAGACCGGGACAGTGACGTTTGTGGGTGCTTTTACCAAGTCATTTCGGTCTCGCCCACGTTTGAAACTGATTACCACAGCTTGGTGGACTGCCAGGAGCGCCAAAGCTCGCGGTCATCGATAGGAGCTTTGTCCTGTTGATAAGAGAGTCCATAAATACTTTGGAGATCCACAAACTCGAACTCACTTCTTCACCTCCCCGCATGCAAACTGTATGCTCCCTCGAGCTACCACCGCTGAAGCAAGGCGCTTTAATTTTCTCCTCCATGTTTTCCAAGGAGTGGATCGCTTCCTCTGAGCGTCGTGCGGGGTCTCAATTCTCTCGAAGACATCTTCCCTTTCGCTCCTCAAGAATAGACACCGTGACGCTCCGCCTCAGTTATCGCACACCAGAATCGGTCATTCGGCCACCTGGATATGCTTTCATTTTCAGTGTCACTGCACTTCTCTCTGTGGCCCACTCCGGCGTACGCAAGGTGTCTTGGGAAAACTGGGGTCCTCTCGGGACGCGTATCCTCCCTTGCACCGACATCGTTCCGGCACCAGCTGGCCCTTTCTGGGTAATATGCGTTTCTCCATTGATTGTACACGATTACGATCCCCTGCGCGCGGTTCATATTCCATCGATAGCAGAGAACCCATCACCGCAGTCGGGACTTCCGATATTAGCTTCGACAAAGGTGGTTGGCAAACACTGGAAGTCGCGGGAAGTCGAGACGCGCTTGCCCTATCGCGAATTTGCGTCGAGGGACACTTTCCTAGATCCTTCTGGTATCGTGGGGGAACGGGAGTGGATAGTTGTGATCTCACCCGAGGTCCGTTGGTTCTGCACACCCATATTACCCACAGTCTTCCTGGAAGAGTCTGACCAGGAACCTCGACAGGATGGGGGAACTCATTTCGCCGTGTATCATGTCGGTTAAGAGCGAGCGATTAGGGTTGATTGCCTGAAAACTTGCGGCGCAGGGGGCTGTCATCATGACCAGTTTCTAGTACTCCTCATTCGCACGATGACCTCTCAAGTTAATTCAAATGCAATCCATGTTACTTTCCTCTCCTAGATGGTGCGTTCCGAGTGCGGCGCCGCACAGAAGAAATCAAGCAGATGTGTGAATCTCCCCACGTCGATGGCACTGCGGTGCTGCTGTGCCGGGTCAGAATCGTTCTCTTTCCTATCGTCTGATCATAAAGTTCGGAGATACAGTGAGGACTCTGCTACGCCGCAGCTACTACGAGAGACAAGGGGGTCGTACACCTGCTATTCCCGTCATCAACGTGACAAGTGGTGGCTTCGATACGCTGTTCTATAACAATACTAGTGTCCTCAGGATCACCGCCCTGTGTCACTACGACCTTCCTCAATGTCTACCAACTCCTCTGGTACTTTCACTGGACTTCCGACCGAACTACTCATTCGGATTTTTGCTCACCTACCGCTTGAAGACCTGTTGTCAGTCCAGCACACATGCCGCAGATTTTGGGACGTCATCTCTGGCAGCGCCTCCCTTCAGTATTTCCTACGTACCGAAATCAATCTCCTTGAAGACCTGGCTCCAGATCTCTCTCTCCATGACCGTGTTGATCTTCTGAAACATCAGGAAACCGCGTGGAACAATCTCCGGCTCAACGAGTTCACTCGGTTTTCGACTGAAGCGTCTAAGGCCCGCTATATCCTTCAAGACGGATACCTTATCTACAACGCGGTCACGAACCCTTCACGATACGGATATATAGACCTATATTCAAGTCCCGCCCGGCCAAATGCAGAAGCACCTTGGACCCACATCTCGTTGGCAGCTCTTCGCCCGCTCTCTGACATTGTGTTCGCCGTAGACCTTAACCTGGTCGTGGCCATCAGGTTCTGAATGTTTCCGATACTTTAGCGAGTAGAGTGTCTTACTGACTCTGACTTCCCCAGCAAAAGCGGACAGGATGGATTTCCTGAGGCTTCATTCTTAGAGTTCACAACGGGTGCACCTCATCCCCTCTCATTGGTGAACACGGTTCCCCTCCCCAGAAAGACAGAGGTGCAAGTTTTTGGAGATTATATCTTGGTGACCGCGAAATGCGAATCATGTGTCCATAGCAACTTTTTTGCCGTCTCGTGGAAAACAGGGAGTGCTACACCAGTGAGTGGCGCTTCCGAGTCGTTTCAGTGTCACCCATATTTTTACCAGAGTTCCGTAGCTCTATCGACTGTGTGGAATGCTGAGGGTTGTAGTCATCGACCCGGATAATAGCCTAATCGCCCTGATAAAGAGCGTGAAGAGCGCCACAAATACCATCCGTATTTGCAAGCTCAAGTTCGCATCTGCGGACTCGGACCCATGCCTGGACACCCTGTGTTACCTCAGGTTACCGGGAAGCCCCTTCGTGTCCATGAGCGGTATGGAGTGGATACCGACTTCGAAGCGTCAAGATCGAACAGGATCCGAAATATCTCGGGGACGACTATTTCCTTTCCGTTCCTACAGAGCTGGCACTATTTGGCTCGTCCTCAGTTTCAGAACCCAAGACAGAGGTGTTCGCCAATATTCTATGTTTGTCAGCATCGGAGAGCTCCTCTCTGTTGCCCACTCTGGTGTACATGACGTGCCTTGGGCTAACTGGGGCCCCGCTTGTACACGCATTCTCCCCCTTGATCGTATTTTTCCCCAGCCGGCGGGCCCTTTCTGGATCACAAGTTACGCGCCTTTGGTAGTCTGCGATTACGACACCCTCCGCGCACGGTACATTAAAAAGAAAAAGAAGTCGACTCGAATGTCGTCGGTCCCCTCCATACCCTCCCTTGGGCCACCCTCAACTAAACTGTTTGGCGAACACTGGACAAAGGGTGAAGTTAAGACCCACTTGCCATTTCGCAAGTTCGTGGCGAGTGGTGTATCTCTACAACGCGTAGTGCAGGTTGTGGCAGATAGGGAGTGGGTCGTCGTGATCTCACTGATGGTACGTTGTCCCATGCTTCTTTTTGAGAGAAACCGAACATGTGTGCCAATAGGAAAGGGGGAGGAGAACTCCTATTACCGTGTACCACGTGGGTTAGACCGAGGCTGTGGCAGATTTTTGTCCCCGGAGGCGTATGCGGGGTTGTGTGCGGGCGTACTACGCTATGTCTCCGGTCTTGTTTTGTCCACGTCCACGAATATCCCCGACGCTCCTTGGGGGCATGTATGATTTATCCCGATTGCCTGTACGTTCTGTATTTTTACAGATTATGCTATTGCGAAGCAAGCCAATTATGTATGCTGTTGAACTGTGAGCGTCCACGCGCGAGTTACCTCGGCGTCGGGCATGGCCTGCCAGTGCGTGTGCGGGTACGCGGATGAGATGAGATGCGAGCGTAGGCTCGTACACGATCATTAGGAGCTGTGATCAGGGACAATCCCCTCGATCTTTAGTTGAGACGTTATTCACGCTCGTTTCTAACGGACTGCGGGGTTACCGCATATTCTTTTACATGTACCTAGTACAGTCTTTACTACAGTCCTTAGGATGTATTTAAGACGCCTTATGCGCACCTGGCTCCCCAGTCGTTTCTGACAACGTCTGGTGTGCCAGGCAAGTTCTTTTATTATTCCATCTAATACAGTCGTTTCTGACAACGTCTGGTGTGCCAGATCGCCCATCTCCTGCGCCGTTGCAACATATGCATCTATTTCAACCTTTCAAGTTTCGCGGGCACGAGTCAAGCGCGACTATTTGTGGTGTTATTTGGGTGTTATGCCCGGGTTAGATTAAAAATGTATTTACAAATGTTGCTTCTCACTTGGTACAAGGTTCGCACTTGTACCTGTAAAATCAGCTCGGAATGAAATTTGATACTGTTCGCAAAATTTCCGACTGCGTTGTTTATGCATGTCTACGACAAGGTCTACTTGAGCAAATTGCGATTGCTCGCGTTCTAATCCATGACTTTGACAGTGACCCTGTCGTTTAATATGTGACCTTTACTCACCCCAGAGTTCTCTAGTGTCAAGCCAAGATTCATACTATGTTGCTGATACCCTAAACTGTCCCTAAGCGGTAGGAAACAGTCTAAGATGAGCGCAGGGTCTAGGGGGGTGAGAAGCGCCGTGAGCGGTCGCGCAGGCCTCCGCGGGGCGTGAAATGTCGTATATGGGTCCGCAGCAATCGCGGACGCGTCTTTGTCGAAGACCTAAAGCCGCGCGCAAGTGCGGCGAGGTCGGGAAGGGGAATGGCGTCGGTTAGTCGCAGGTGGTCGGAAACGGTCGCGAACGCTTCGGCGCGGCGCGAAACTTCGTATGGATGGCCGCCGGGGTCGGAAACGCGTTGGTTTCGAGTGGCTAAGGCCGCGCGCGAGTGCGGCGTGCTAGGGAACGCAAGGGATGAGCCTCACTGAGCTCAAAAGTCAGGGGAGAAGTCTACTATTAGAAGTCTGTGAGGGAAAGTCTATACTATAACCCGGGGTGCAAAGTTGTAATTACATGAGCTACATACTAAGGAAAGTAAGCTAAGGAATGGGGAACACTAAAGCGCGAAGAGGAGAGGGGAGTGGGAAGCGGAGCATTCAGAGAGGGTGGGAAAGCGGCGAAGCGCGGGAACGCGGCGCTTAGAAAGCGCACAAGAGCAGCACGGGAGAGCACAGGGGAGCGCAAGCAAATGCAGGGGGATCTATAAAGTGTGAAAATCGCGATTTCATCGGCCAGGGAGCATGGTCGTATCACTGCACACTGCAGTGACTGCACAGAAGGGTGTGTTGGGATTCGGGGCAAACCGATAGGCCGATATATTATATGATCGTAATATTACCGTATAGCCAAACGATTATCTAAGAATAATATCTCGGGGAGAGGAGCATACGCCAAGGCATACACTCTCCTCTGGACTCCTATGCTCACACATTGTTTACCTATCCAGCTGCCCACCTCCGTAAATCTTTACAGGGTGCATTTAATTTTCTATGCAGAGAGTGGGCCCCTTGGCGGGCCCAGGCCAATGTAATCATAAACAGAACGAAGAACACGGATGATAGTCGGCAGGCCCGGGCCCGGCATGGTTCTCAACAGTGTTGACACTCTCACGAGCATACCGCGTTCGACACGCATCGATGCATACCCGACCAAGACGTGCAAGGTGGTACATTCCGAGCGCTGTGGTGCTGCGCAGATGAAATCGACCAGTCGAAAGAGCAGACGTGTTAGTCTTCCCACGTCGACGGGACTGCGGTGCTGCGTTTACTGGACCATAATCGTTCTCATTCTTATCATCTAATCTAAAAGCTCGAAAGTACAGTTAAGGACAGTGCTACGCCGCAGGCCCGCAGCTATGAAAGACGTGAGCAGTTGTAGCCATGCTAGTCGTCAACACGATGGGTGGCGACTCTGGTACACAGTTCTATATCAATATCAATGCTGGTGTCCTTAGGATCACCCTCCCCCGGTCTCACTAAGATCTCTATGTCTACTAACCCTTCTGGTACCCTCACTGGACTTCCAACCGAACTACTCATTCGGATTTTTTCTCAATTACAGGTTGAAGACCTGTTGTCAGTCCAGCACACATGCCGCAGATTTTGTGATGTCATCTCTGGCAGCGCCTCCCTTCAGCATTTCCTACATACCGAAATCAATCTCCTTGAAGACCTTCTGCCTTCCGATTTCTCTCTCCGTGACCGTGTGGCTCTTCTGAAACATCATGAAACCTCGTGGGACAGTCTCCAGCTCAACGAGTTCACTCGGTTTCTGACTTGCGAAGAGTCTCATGCCCGTTGTTACATCCTTCAAGATGGGTACTTAATCTACAAAGCAGTGACGAATACTGCACAGTACGGATATTTAGACCTTTATTCAGGTTCCGCCCAGCCAAATGCGGAACTACGTTGGGCACACATCCCTTTGGCAACCAGCCGCCCGCTCTCTGACATTGTGTTCGCCGTAGACCATAACTTGGTTGTGGCCATCAGGTTCTTAATCTTTCAAATACTTTAGCGAGTAGTGGCTTGCTGACCCGGACACATCCCCGGCAGATACAGACAGAACGGCCACTGGCACTCCACTGAGGCTTCTTTCTTAGAGTTCACGACGGGTTTACGTCACCCCCTCGCGTCGGTGCACACAGTTTCTCTCCCCGTTTACCCTGTTTTCGACTGTAGAAAGCCAGAGGTGGAAGTTTTGGGGGATTATATCCTCGTGACGGTGATGCATGATATGTTTGGCCAGAGTACCTTCTCTGTCATCTCGTGGAAAACAGGGAGAGTTACAAAAGTGAGCATTACTACTTTCGAGTCGTTTCAGTGTCATCCGAAATCTGAGCGGAATTCCTTAGCTTTATAATATGTTAGGAGACCTGAGGGTTGTAGTCATCGACCCGGACAACAGTCTAATCGCCCTGATGAAGTGCGCCACGAACAGTATCGAACTTTGCGAGCTCCAGTTCGTATCTGGGCAACCATGCCTGCACTCCCTGTGTTTCCTCAGGCTACCAATTAACAAGTACACCAACCCCATTTCTGTGTTCACGAACGGTGTGGAGTGGATACCGACTTCGAAGCCTCAGGATCGAACCCGAACATCTCGGGGACGATCATTTCCCTTCCGCCCCTACAGAGCTGGTACTATTGGGCTCACCCTCAGTTATAGAACCGGAAACCGTGCTCGCCAGTATTCCATGTTCGTCAGCATCGGAGCGCTCCTCTCTGCCGCCCACTCTGGTGTGCGTCACGTGCCTTGGTCTGACTGGGGCCCCGCCGGTACACGCATTCCTCTTGGAAATGGCATTCTGCCAAGGCCGGCTGGCCCTTTCTGGATCACAAATTACGCTCCTTTGGTAGTCCGTGATTATGACACTCTCCGCGCACGGTACATCAAAAAGAAAAAGAAAAAGAAAAAGATGTCGATCCCCACCACTGGCGAGCCTTCCCTCGGGCCACCCTCAACTAAACTGTTTGGGGAACACTGGAGAGAGGGCGAAGTCAAGACCCACCTGTCATTTCGCAAGTTTGTGGCAGGTGGTCCATCTTTCAAACGCGTAGTGCAGGTTGTGGCAGATAGGGAGTGGGTCGTTGTAATCTCACGGACGGTACGTTGTTCCATACTCCTCCATTCTTGAGAGAGACCGACCACGTGCACCAATAGAGAAGCAAGAAAAGAACTTCTATTACGGTGTACCATGTGGGTTAGACCGAGACCGTGGCGGATGTTTTACTGTCACACACGTATGCGGGAGTTGCGTGCGCGCGTACCGCGACCACGCTATGTCTCCGGACTTGTTTCGTACAAGTCCACGAATTTTCTGGCGCTCCTTATGGCCATGTATGATTTGTCCCGATTGCCTGTGCGTTCTATATTTTCCAGATTATGCAATTGTGGTCCGAAACAAGTCAATGATGCATGCACGTATTGTATGGTATCTGCTTTTCGCGCACGACTGTTTTCATCTTCGTAGAAATGTTTACAACCCTGCCTCACATGGTGCTAGGTTCACGCTTGTACTTATAAAATTAACTCCAGGTGAATTCGACCCTATTCGCGACATATCCCACTGCGTGTATACGAGCGAATCGTTCTCGCTCGTGTTCTAATCCGCGCATTTGACAGAGTCAATTGGAACGTAGCCTTTACTCGTCCCAAAGCTCTCCAGTCACTACCTTAGGGGTTTACGTTTCTTAGGCGAGGTCGTGACAGGTGGGTGGGGAGCAAGTTGATGAAGGTCGGAAAACATGGGGCTCATCGTCGATCCTTGGAAACTAATGTGCGTAGCGGGTGGGCGAATTGCTTGAACCAGTTGCCAGTGAGCTTACGGCTGAGACCACGCGATCACGTGCCGCCCCATCCGTTCTCTCATTCTCTCTCATCTCTCAAAGACTACACGTGCTACACTCTCAACGACAAAACCTCAGAGAGTTGACACTCGATGAATCTCTCACAGGCATGCCGCGTCCAACACCTATCGATGCATACCCAACCAAGACGTAGGTGGTACATTCCGAGCGCTGTGGTGCTGCGCAGATGAAATCGACCAGACGAAGAGCAGTCGTGTGAGTCTTCCCACGTCGACTGGACTGCGGTG
This sequence comes from Lactarius sanguifluus, assembly GCA_021527775.1. Taxonomy (NCBI): domain Eukaryota; kingdom Fungi; phylum Basidiomycota; class Agaricomycetes; order Russulales; family Russulaceae; genus Lactarius; species Lactarius sanguifluus. The sequence goes on from JAKEYF010000278.1 coordinate 30,836, forward strand.
TTGCGTTACTGGACCAGAATGGTTCTCATTCTTATCATCTAATCTAAAGCTCGAAAGGACAGAAAGGGCAGTGCTACGCCGCAGGCGCAGCTACGATTCCCCTACGAAAGACGTGAGGAGCCGTATACTTGCCATGCTAGTCGTCAACACGATGATGGCGACTCCGGTACGCAGTTCTATATCAATATAATGCTGGTGTCCTCGGGATCACTACTCGGTGTCACTACGACCTTCCTCTATGTCTACCAACTCCTCCGATTCCCTCCCTGCAAGACCTGAACTCCCAACGGAACTACTCATTCGGATTTTTGCTCACCTACAGGTTGAAGACCTTTTGTCAGTCCAGCACACATGCCGCAGATTTTGTGATATCATCTCCGGCAGTGCCTCCCTTCAGTATTTCCTGCGTACCGAAATCAATCTCCTTGAAGACCTTCTACCTCCCGATTTCTCTCTCCACGACCGTGTCGCCCTTCTGAAACATCATGAAACCGCGTGGAACCATCTCCAGCTCAATGAGTTCACTCGGTTTACGACTAGCAAAGTGCATCAAGCCCGCTATATCCTTCAAGATGGGTACCTAATCTACAACGCGGTCACGAACCCCTCACGGTACGGATATATAGACCTATATTCAAGTCCCGCCCGGCCAAATGCGGAAGCACCTTGGACCCACATCTCGTTGGCAGCTCTTCGCCCGCTCTCTGACATTGTGTTCGCCGTAGACCTTAACCTAGTCGTGGCCATCAGGTTCTGAATGTTTCTGATACTTTAGCTAGAACGTCTTACTGACTCTGACTTCCCCAGCAAAAGCGGACAAGATGGATTTCCTGAGGCTTCATTCTTAGAGTTCACAACGGGTGCACCTCATCCTCTCTCATTGCTGTACACGACTTCTCTCCCCAGAAAGACAGCGGTGGACATTTTGGGGGATTATATCTTGGCGACCATGGAGTGTGAATCATGTGGCCATAGCACCCTCTTTGCTGTCTCATGGATAACAGGGAGTGCTACACAAGTGAGTGGCGCTTTCGAGTCGTTTCAGTGTCATCCAGATTTTGACCAGAGTCCGGTAGCTTTATCGACTGTTCGGAGTGCTAAGGGTTGTAGTCATCGACCCAGGCAATAGCCTGTTCGCCCTGATAAAGAGCACCACGAACAGTATACATATTTGCAGGCTGCAGTTCGAATCTGCGGACCCATTCCTGCACACCCTATGTTTCCTCAGGTTTCCAGGAGACCCCGTCGTGTCCCTGAGCGGTATGGAGTGGATCCCGACTTCAAAGCGTCAGGATCGAACGGGATCCCAAAGACGACCATTCCCCTTCCGTTCCCGCAGAGCTAGCACTATTGGTCTCGCCCTCAGTTACAGAACCCGAGATGGAGGTGTTTGCCGGTATTCTATGTTCGCCAGCGTCGGAGCGCTCCTCTCTGTCGCTCACTCTGGTTTTCGTCTCGTGCCTTGGGCTGACTGGGGCCCCGCTTGTACACGCATTCTCCCTCTCGGCGGTATCTTCCCAAAGCCGGCGGGACCTTTCTGGATCACAAGTTACGCGCCTTTGGTAGTTCGCGATTATGACTCCCTCCGTGCGCGTCACATCGAAAAGAAAAAGAAATCGACGTCTTCGAACCCCTCCGCGCATTCCCTCGGGCCAACCTCAAGTCAACTGTTCGGCGAACACTGGGTAGGGGGTAATGTCAAGACCCACTTGCCATTTCGCGAGTTCGTGGCTGGTAGTCTATGTTTAACACCCGTAGCGCAGGTTGTGGCAGATAGGGAGTGGATCGTTGTGATCTCACAGACGGTATGTCGTCCCATGTTTCTTCATGCTCGAGAGAACTGACCATGTGTGCCGATAGAGAAAGGGGAACAGAACTTCTATTACGGTGTACCATGTAGGTTAGATTGAGACCGTGACGGGCGTATTGCCGCCGGGCGGTGGCGTACCACGCTATGTCTCCGGACATGCCTCGTACAAGTCCATAAACCTTTTGTGCACCTCTTCGGGGTATGTATGATTTATTGGCTGTGTGTTCTATATTCTTCCAGATTATGCGATTGCGATGCGAAACAAGGCAATGATGTATGCATATATTAGCGATTTTCTCAAAGCTTTGCGGGCACGACTGTTTTCGTCAAAAGAACGAACTGTAGCCTCAAATCAGAGGCAGCTCGACTATCTGTGGTGTATGCCCGCGTCTCCGTAAATGTGTTCGCAAATGTTGCCTCCCTACTTGGTGCTCAGTCCGTAGGACTCCATACCTGTACCTGTAATCTAATGAAGAATTCGACCCTGTTCGCAAATATCCCATTGCGTGTCTAGTACGAGCGAATTGCTATGGCTCGTGTTCTAGTCGCGTAGCACGTGCCTTTCATAAAACTCGCCCCAAATCTCTCTAATGCCAAGATTCGTACTGTACTACACAGAGGAGTGTGTTTATAATCTTTATGCGGAAAGCAAATGTAATCGTGAAACAACTATGGAGACTCGGAACGGGATCGTCGGCCCGGGCGGCACCGGCCACCCATGAAAGAAATACTCTCAATTCTACTCTAAACAACAACTTGAAATAATTCAGAGAGTTGACACTTTCACAAGTAAGCCATGCCCAACACGTATTGATACATACCGAACCAAGACGTTCTAGGTGGTACATTCCGACTCGGAACGCTGCCACCAGCCACGCCGCGCAGATGAAATCAACCAGACGCAAAAGCAGACGTGTGAGTCTTCCCACGTCGATGGGACTGCGGTACTGCATTTGCTGACCAGAGTCGTTCTCATACTTATCATCTAATCTAAAAGCTCGAAAGTACAGTGAGGACTATGCTACGGCGCTACGGCGCAGGCCCGCAGCTACGAAAGACGTGAAGCCGCGTGAGGGGTCGTATACTTGCCATGCTAGTTGTCGACACGATGAGTAGCGACTCAAATACGCAGTTATACATCAATGCTGGTGTCCTCAGGATCACCGCCCAGTGTCACTACGACCTTCCTCTATGTCTACCGACTCCGACTCAGATTCCCTCCCTGTACTTCCGACAGAACTACTCATTCGGATTTTTTCTCACCTACAGGTTGAAGACCTATTGTCAGTCCAGCACACATGCCGCAGATTTTGTGATGTCATCTCTGGCAGCGCCTCCCTTCAGTATTTCCTATGTACAGAAATCAATCTCCTTAAAGACCTTCTACCTTCCGATTTTCCTCTCCGCGACCGTGTTTCTCTTCTGAAACATCATGAAACTGCGTGGAACAATCTCCAGCTCAACGAGTTCACTCGGTTTCTGACTTGCGAAGAGTCTCATGCCCGTTGTTACATCCTTCAAGATGGATACTTGATCTACAAAGCAGTGGGGAATACTGTACAATACGGGTATTTAGACCTCTATTCAAGTTCCGCCCAGCCAAATGCGGAACTACGTTGGGCACACATCCCTTTGGCAACCAGCCGCCCGCTCTCTGACATTGTGTTCGCCGTAGACCATAACCTGGTCGTGGCCATTAGGTCCTTAATCTTTCCAATACTTTAGCGAGTAGTGGCTTGCTGACCCGGAAGAACCCCCGGCAGATGCGGACAGAACGGCCATGCCACCTCTTAGAGTTCACGACGGGTTCATGTCATCCCCTCGCATTGGTGCATACAGTTTCTCTCCCAGTTCACCCTGTTTTCGACTGTAGAAAGCCAGAGGTGGAAGTTTTGGGGGATTATATCCTCGTGACCGCGGTGCATGAAATATTGGGCCACAGTACCTTCTCTGTCATCTCGTGGAAAACAGGGAGAGTTACAAAAGTGAGTAGTACTTATGAGTCGTTTCAGTGTCATCCGAATTTTGAGCGGAATTCCATAGCTTTATCATATGTTGGGAACTCTGAGGGTTGTAATCATCGACCCGGACGATAGCCTAATCGCCCTGATACAGTGCGCCACGAATAGCATAGAACTTTGCAGGCTTCAGTTCGTATTTCGGCAACCATGCCTGCACAGCCTGTGCTTCCTCATGTTACCTATTTTCAAGTCCACCAACCCGACTTCCATGTTCACGAGCGGTGTGGAGTGGATCCCGACTTCGAAGCCTCAAGATCGAACCGGGTCCCAAACATCTCGGGGACGACCATTTCCCTTCCGTTCCCATAGAGCTGGAACTATTGGGGTCGTCCTCAGTTTCCGAACCCGAGACAAAGGCGTTTTCCAATATGCTATGTTTATCAGCGTCGGAGCGCTCCTTTCTGCCGTCCAGTCTGGTGTCCGTGACGTGCCTTGGGTCGACTGGGGTCCCGCCGGTACACGCATTCTCCCTCTTGGAAATGGCGTTCTGCCAAGACCGGCTGGCCCTTTCTGGATCACAAATTACGCGCCTTTGGTAGTCCGCGATTATGACTCCCTCCGCGCACGGTACATAAACAAGAAAAATAAGTCGATGTCGTCGATAACCCCCATGCCTTCCCTTGGCCCACCCTCAACTAAACTGTTTGGCGAACACTGGATTGAAGGAGAAGTCAAGACCCACTTGCCATTTCGCAAGTTCGTGGCAGGTGATCTATCTTTAAAACGCGTGGTGCAGGTTGTGGCAGATAGGGAGTGGGTCGTTGTGACCTCAAGGACGGTACGTTGTTCCATGTTCTTTCATGCTTGAGAGAATTGACCACGTGCGTGCACTGATAGAGACGGGGGGAAAGAACTTCTATTACGGTGTACCATGTTGGTTAGACCGAGACTAGCGGACGTTTTTCCACCAGAACATATGCAAGGGTTGCTAGCGTGCGTACCACGCTATGTCTCCGAGCTTGTTTTGTACGAATCCACGAATTTTTTCGGCGCCCTTTGGGGGCATGTATCATTTATCCTGACTGCCTGCGTATTCTATGTTACTATGCGATTGCGACCCGAAACAAATCAATCATATGTGCATGTATTATTTGGTGACTGCGTTTTTCTCGAGGTTCCGCGGGAACAGGAAGAACGGTGGCATCACAAATCAGAGGCAAGCTCACTCGACTATTTGTGGTGCTATGCCCGAAGATCTTTGTAAAAAAACGACAAATGTTGCCTCCTCAATCAATTGGTACTAGGTTCGCACTTATACGTATAAAATTAGTTCCAAATGAATTCGATCCCGTTTACTGCGTATCTACGAGCGAATTTCTGTCACTCGTGCTCTAATCATCCGCGCATTTGACAGAGTTGTTTAGAGCGTGGCCTTTACTTGCCCCAAACTCGTCCCAAAGCTCTCTAGTGCCGATCGTATGGTGCCAGGAGGGAAAGGTACCGGTGCCTGGTACTAGGCTAAAGTAAACTTGTTCAAATGTAGTACTAGCTCTTGTGCATAGTAATAGGTGGCGGCGAAAAACACCTGAGCTAGCGAACCGCATAGAAACTGGGCCGCTTAGTCTGGGCGGAAGCACGATATACTTCTCGATCGGGGATGAGGGCTTGCGTTTCCAAGGAGAGGTCGCGACTGGTGGGGCCTTCCAGGAAGCGAGCTGATGAAGGTCGGAATTTCAGAAAACATGGGCCTCATCGCTGAGCGTTGAATACATTTTTCGCAGACATCGTACAGAGTTGGACACCACTGGGAGACATGTATGATAAGAACAGTGGCTGGAGGAGCGTGAGGAATTAAGAATGAAGTTGCGCTTGTCACATTCGCAAGCCTGAGGAACTCGCCCCGAGCGAATAAGTAAAGTACAGCGGGGTTATCCGGCCCCGCTGGCAGGTCGTCGGGGTCGAGCGCAAACTTGAATCTGGGTCTCCAACTCCAAGAGTTGTACGCCCCATCTGCCACCCTCAAACGAGTGCAGTCCCCCGCATTCGTCAAAAAATGTGCCCGTGCCGCCGCTTTCCGTAACTGGACGCGCGAGTGGCTCACCACCCAGAACTCACCCACCGCACGCCTCCCACAAGCGTACGGGCACTCCATCGACTTTCACCACACGCCCGATGGGCGCAATCACCCACTGTGGCTGGCCGCCATCCCCCCCAAAAAGCCCAATGGAGAGTACGTCCCAATCACGCGACGCTCCCATTGCACCGCACTCCAACTCGCCACCCTCCACTCATTCACCTCCGACTACACCAAATGTCACCGGCCCGACCTCCCACCCGAGGCGGCCCACTGCCCCTGCGGCTTCCGTGACCGATCATTCATCCACCTCGTGTACGACTGCCCGCGTTTCACATACCAGCGACACGTGCTCTTCTCTGCACGAAGCAACCTCTCGCACACACCAGAGGACATCACACCTCCTATAGACCTGTTCACAGATGGGGAAGGGGAACTGCCTTACGCGTTCTGCCTCTTTCTTCAACAGACTGGCGCGGCCTCAAGACCGGAGGCTGGGGCGCAACCCCCGGCTGATCACGGATGATGAAGCAGCTCTCGACCGCATTCCTGAAGACCTGGCATAAGTGCCACCCACGTGAGTCTACTTACGTACTAGATTCTCTGACCCCGCTTCGAGCCGACCGCATATTGTATACCCACCCTTGACCCTGACCGGCTGCCTTGGAAGGTGCCTCTACGTCCGCGTATTTACCCATGTTCCCCTGACCGCACGTGAGCTCTCTTATGTTACCATGTCTCATAACTTTCGCTCTCGTAATCGAGGCGAAGACCGTTCTTGTACTAAGTACTGCCGCGGAATATAAATGGTTCAAAAAAAAAAAAAAAAAAAAAAACTCCAAGAGTTGTTTGAGGTGAGTTTTACCACAAACTTAAGGCGTCCAAGTTTTAGTTGGGTCAAATACAAATGTGTAGTGGTCACAGCTGCATAACCCGTCCCGCTTAAGAGGTCAATGTGTTGGGTCATTTACCGGTTTTCTGCAGTTGATTTTGAACAGTGTGTAGACGTATGCGCGATATAGATTGTAGATAGTTATGCGAGTATAGGGTTATCGACCCAAGGGGAAGTGTAGATAGAGTGATAGATAAGATAATGGGAAACACTGAAGTGCACGGTAGCACAGACGTGGCGGACGTAGACGGAATCATTAAAGCGAAGGTGAAGACATAAACTGCATGTTCGTTTTCCGTACCCGTGTAAAGTATATAACAAGCTTAGTAATTAAGTAGTTAAGAGGTAAAGTATCGTTCCAAGCCTAGCCAGGACGTAGTCCTTACAAGATCCTAACGTCCGGGATCCGGGACACAAGCTTCATTTGGATACTGACCCGGAGGATCTAATCGCAAGTGAGGGTACAGCACCAAATAGTGTCTCCGACTTACCCTCCTCAGAGTCTGGGGAATGAAAAGCCGAGGAGGGTCAAGGCAAAGTACGAGTGAATATAGGTGGGCCTGTTTCTTGGCCTGTTTATAAATAGCTATGTCGCGGTCGCCATTCGACGAGTCCTCACAGATATGTGCGTTTCTGAGCCTGTGTAGCTACGGAGGAAGTTCTTCGCCGCCTACAAATATTAGATCGTCGTGTATTCATGAAATACGAACGTTTTCACCTTGTGCACATATACGACACCGTTACTCATTATATTAAAACATACACAATAGCATATGCCATCAACGTGAGCAGTTAGCCCGTTGGTTTGGGAATGATTGGCAGTGACTCCAGCAGTCGCTCAAAGTCGGGCGTCCCAAAGCCCGTGACCTACGGAGCCTGGAGTGAGCAAGCGTCGAAAGTGAAGAAGTAGGGAGTTTTGCGGAACGTACAGGATCCCATCCAGGTACGGCGGGGAATCCACCAGTGTTACAGCCCGGGTTCGAGCCGGACAGGATGTCGTTGAGGCCCGAGAGGCCGCCACCGTACAACCAGGGGTTGAGGAAGCCGAGCGGGGACCTGCCTTGCGAGATCATGTAGTCATTGAGCAGCGAGATAATGCCCGCCACAACCTGTAGATTGACGGTCAGCTAGCTGCTCGAGGATGGACACAGAAAGAGGGAGACGCACGGGTGTCGAGCAGCTTGTTCCGTACACGAGGCGCACATTACCGTCGAGGATGATCGGGAATATCAATGCTCGCGCGGCGATGTCGGGGATGCCACGGCCAGAAGGGCTGCACAAAAATTATGCAGTGATAGTGAGAATAGGTCAGATCGAGCTACGGAAGCGAGCGCACTTGTACATGCCCTGATACAAATTTCCGAGGTTCTGGAGGTATGATGACACGGCCTGCTGCTGGTAGTTCGGACGCGCAAATATGTTTGAGAAGCCGCCGCCGGAAAAGCTCGCCGCAACCTCGGGGACGAAGCCACCCCCCGTTGCTCCACCGACGCTGGTGACGAAGGGACCTGCGAAAGCGTGGTGAGCGACCTGTACCCGAGCTTGTACATTGCTTGTAATACGATAAAAACCGTCACACGTACAGGTTGCGGGGAAGACGGGGACGAACCGGACGCTGCCATCTTCGGCCTTGCAGTCCCCTGAGCCGACACCATAGTCCCCGCTCCCGAAGAGGACACTGACGCCACGCAAGCCGAGCTGCCCGAACAGGCTGCAAACATATATTGCCTGGTCCCTCGGGTAGTTCTTCTCTATATGGCCGTACGAGAAGCTGATAGTCTGTGGGATGTTCTCCTGCTCGAGGATGTAATTGAGCCAGGAGAGGTACTGATTGTCCGTGCCCCGCGGTCCGCGACCGGTGCTGTAGAAGGTGAGCGGGGTCGGGTATGCCATAGCCTCGGTGTACTGAACGTCAAGGTTCGCCTCGTGGTGGGGTTTGCTCGCGTCGTATGTCCCGCCGTTGACTTCTACGATGGTGAAGGTTGCATAGGCCCCGTAGCGGTATTTGTTCATGAATATCTCCAGGTCCCACGGGCTAGGGTATTGCTCATTAAGCCCCACAATCCCGAGCACGTTCTTGTCCATTGCTGTAGGCATGTAACCCCACGTTTTGTATTGCCAGCGCAGGAACGACGGTGTGATTTCATCGTCGTCGCGCTTGGATAGCACCGCCACGGGCATTCCAGAATCCACCTTCCCCTGGCTCTGTGCTTCCCTGCCGGAGTGCTTGAGCGGTGCCTGCCACCGCGTACGCGGTGAAGCAAAACATGTCGTCGGCGCCACGGTTTGCACATGCGCGTGCAGAGTTGCAGGAAGCGAGTAGCCGATCGTGCGGATAATGGTCTCGTTCGTCTCGACGTGCCTGTAGAGCTGATACGACGCGCCGAGAAGGTTGTTGGCTTGGGTAAAAGGCACGCCGGTGAGCGTCAGGGCACTGCCGCCGTGCGTAACCGAGACGGACTCGGAGGGCACGCTGTGGTGTCCAAGCCAGGAATAGACGAACTTGAGCGTGTCTGGGCTCGGCGCGACAAGCTCGGCTACCTGTTCCCTTGACAGGTGTGCGCCGTATCTACTCCGGAACAAAGTAACACGTGAGTATATGCGCTCGCCAAGGAATGGCGGACAGGACGCACTTCGGGTGCGTTGGGTCGCTGACCTCATTGAGCACCTCGATGAGGGCATTCTCGCGCTGGGGCTCAAGCGCCACGCAGAGGTCAATCGTAGTTCCAGCGGGTGGGGAGCCCATGATCTCCCACATCGACGGGATGGTGCTCCAAGAATGCTTTGTGCGCATGTCATCCCATGGTGAGAGTGTCGTAAGGCTGCCGAGGGGAACGGTGACGAGGATGGAAAGCAAGGAGATCCGGTGATGGGGCATTGTTGCAGGGTCACAGAGGCGGGTTTTGTGAAAAAAGCTGGAAAGTGAGAAAGCTCTTATGGTGCATTCCCGCGTGTATCCCTAAAAATCGAGTTTTGGGGTATCGAGACCTCTACTGGGTTAGGCCTTCCGGTCCGTTGCAGTGGGCGTGTAGCCCCACGTTTTGTATTGCCGGCGCAGGAATGACGGCGTGGTTTCTTCGTAATTGCGGTTGGGCAGCACCACCGCGGGCTCCCCAGCTTCTGCCTCGCCTGCCTCGCTGCTATTCTGCCAGAGATCTTGCGCGGTTCCCGCCGCTGCGTACGCAAGGAGGCAAAACACGTCGTTGGCACTACGGTGCATGTGCGTCACGGTGCAGCGCTGCAGGAACTTGGCGAGTAGTCACAGTAGCTGATTGCGCGGATAATGGTCTCGTTCATCTCGATGTGCTTATAGAGCTGATACGACGCGCCTAGAAGATTATTGGTTTGGGAAATAGGCACGCCAACGCTTCAGTTCAGTGAGCTGTCATCGTGTGTCACCGAGATGGACTCGGAGGGGGTGGTGTCCAAGCCAGGAATGGACGAAGACGTGCTTTCGGTGCGTTGGGTCGCTGACTTCGGATAGTACATCAATGAGGGCGCTCGACGGTGGGGACGGTGCCCCAACAGTACTTCGCGTGTATTCATCCCATGGCGAGAGTGTCGTAAGTCCACTGAGGGAAAGGTGACGATCTGCTTATCTGGAATTCCATCACCAAGCCGGACAAACTTTCAAAACATTATTCTGCGAGGTTGATTCTTAAAACGTCCCTAACATGTAATTATACTGTTTCTCTCCGTGTAAATATTTTTTAAATCAAGAACCAAATCGCTGCTCTCGCGCTATTACCCGAAGTGGTTGATGCACAAAGGCCGGCCCGGAGTGCCGGTCCGCTCATTAGTCCATCCGTCTCCCACTCCATTCACCTTGTTCGTTCACCATGCTCGTCGTCCGCAAAACCTCAAAATCTGTGAGCACCCCTCGCAATGTGTAAGCCTGGTCTCATTAACCTTAGCTCCTCGTAGACAGTGTCGCGACTTGCGCGGCACACCCCGGCCACGGCCTTGCAGGTTGGCCGCTGGCAGCGGTCAACACGCGGACTGGCGACCCCTTCGGGACAGTATGACGCGGTAGTGATCGGTGGAGGTAAGGTTGCGCCTTTGTCTTATACTGAAGGCGAGGTGCATAACGACTGTTGGTTTGTAGGTCCTGGTGGTTACGTGGCTGCAATCAAGGCTGCCCAACTTGGGCTTAAAGTCCGTTTGTGGCCACGACGGCCATTTACCCTGTTGTTCATCTCATTCTACTCCAGACCTGCATGCATAGAAAAGCGCTGGAACGCTAGGTGGGACGTGCTTGAACGTCGGCTGCATCCCCTCCAAGGCGATGCTTAACAACTCACACATTTACCATCAAACGCTTCATGATATCAAGAAGCGCGGTATCGATGGTGTGTCCCAAACTTCTTCTGATTTTTATTACTGATATTAAAAAATTAAAACAGTCGAAGGCGTCAAACTAAACCTTCAGCAAATGCTCAAAGCGAAAGAAGACTCGGTGAATGGTCTCACGAAGGGGATCGAAATCCTTTTCAAGCAAAATAAAGTCGACTACATCAAGGGAACTGCTTCTTTCGTCTCCTCCTAAGATCATTTCCGTGCAGCTCAATGACGGTGGCGAGTCTACTGTGGAAGCGAAGAACGTCATCATCGCAACAGGGTCCGAAGTCGCACCTTTCCCCGGTGGCGCTATTGAGATAGACGAGCAACAGATCGTCAGCTCGACTGGTGCGCTTTCATTGCAGAAGGTCCCAGAAAAGATGGTCGTCATTGGCGGCGGGATCATTGGACTGGAGATGGGCAGCGTATGGAGTCGACTAGGTGCCGAAGTGACCGTCGTCGAATTTCTTAATAGCATTGGCGGGGTGGGCATCGACGAGGAGATCTCGTGCGTTCCCTCGACTTGCACATGCGGTATTGCTGTCCTCTAACATATCACGGAGTGCTTAGGAAACAGTTCCAGAAGTCACTGACGAAGCAGGGTCTCAAGTTCAAGCTGAGCACCAAAGTGCTCTCCGCAGAGAAGAAGGACGGGAAGGTGGTCGTCACGACGGAGGCTGCTAAGGACGGGAAGCAGGACTCGGTGCGTTATTCTTATTTTTCCTTGTCAGCGAGAGTATTCACGTGACATGACGCAGCTCGAGGCAGACGTCGTGCTCGTCGCCGTCGGCCGTCGGCCATACATTCAAGGCCTCGGCCTCGAAAATGTCGGCGTCGAAGTCGACTCGCGTGGGCGCATCGTGATCGACGACCAGTTCAACACGAGCGTACCAACTATCAAATGCATCGGCGACGTCACCTTTGGACCGATGCTCGCGCATAAGGCGGAGGAGGAGGGCATCGCCGCGGTGGAGTACATCCACAGCGGGCACGGCCACGTGAACTACGGCACAATCCCAAGCGTCGTGTACACGCACCCCGAGGTGGCGTGGGTCGGCAAGACGGAGCAAGAACTCAAGACAGACGGCGTGAAGTACAAGGTCGGCCGGTTCCCGTTCCTCGCGAACTCGCGGGCCAAGACGAACCTGGACACCGAGGGCCAGGTGAAGTTCCTCGTTGAGGCGGAGACGGACCGCATCCTCGGGGTGCACATCATCGGTACGTGTGCTGTTTTCCGCGTTTGGGACCGAGTTGCTGAGTTTCATGGATCCAGGTCCTAATGCTGGCGAGATGATCGCAGAGGGTGTGCTTGCGCTCGAATACGGTGCGAGCGCCGAGGACATCGCACGCACGACACACGCACATGTATGTTACTCCTTTCTCGCTTCTTCATCCTGTCCTGACCACGACTTACCCTTCCCTCAGCCAACACTGTCCGAGGCGTTCCGCGAAGCCGCCCTGCAAGTATCCTCCGGGAACGCGATCCACTTCTAGATTAGAGTAGAGAACGAGGGCCAATCTGTGAGGACTGCGAAGCGTCGCGCGCACATATATCGATGACGTTTGCATCCCCGTTGGGTTGTTCACCACCCTGTTTATATATGGAACACCTGCGACGTGGCATCTAGAGTCAATTCTAATCTCTCCCTTTTTTTGCACGGTGGGTCGCCCTTCTCATGGTAACTTAGACATACGACGTGCCGACCATCGGCGGGAGACTCAGGCCCAGTTTTATTTTTGAATCACTTGGGTGGCTGATGGTGTATCCGAGCCTGAGCCGGTGCTGTAGAGGATGTGCGGGACCGGATACGGCTTCGGTGTGCTGGATGCCGGGGTTTGGCCCGGAGTCGTAATGGCCGGGGTCGTCGTATTCCCCATCGTTGACTCGTTCGACGGTGAAAGTACCTCCAGCCCCGTCCGAGTCGGTATTAATAATGGTGTTCGAGCATGAACGCGGCCGGGACCGCTGGGGCCCGGGTACTGCCCCGGATCTCCCGTGATCCCAAGTACTTTCTGGTCGGTTGCAGACTTGCAGTGAGCAAGTAGGTGCGTAGGTGAATGTGTTGTATAAGTAGCGCAGGAACATAGGCGAGGTGTTACAGTAAAGTCATCATCGCTCCGGTCTCGCACCCCAAAAGTCCGAGTCATAAGCAGAGCCGATAAGTACAATATAAGGAATGACTTCTGCACATCCATCTCGTCAAGCATCTCGTGCTGCCTTAGTTCCAATTAAATTATTAGGACTGGCCTATAATTTATTTTAATTTGCAAGTAAATTGTGTTTTGTACGATATGTGCAGTAGCACCACAACGTGGTTACGCTCAAGTGCTCATCGAGAGCGTGGTTCGCGTAGCTATGGCCGACTTTGTCTTTGGCGTGTACTGTGTTCCGTGGACTAAAACGATACACTGAGTGACGATCCCGGGCCGGCAACCGACCTCAGGCTACTCCCATCCTCACAACAACGACAAATAAATCAGAGAGTTAAGACTGTGAAATCTTTCAGGCATGCCGCATCCAACGCCTATCGATGCATACTCAACACGTCGTAGGTGGTGCATTCTGGGCGCCGCCGCGGCGCAGATGAAGTCATCGACCAGACCCACTGGCAGGAGCAGGCGTGTGAATCTTCTCACGTCGACGGGACTGCGGTGCTGCGTTAGTAGACCAGAGTCGTTCCTCATTACTACTATCTAATCTAAAAGTACAGTGAGGACTGCTACGCCGCAGGCCCGCAGTTACGAAAGACGTGACGGGTCGTATACTTGCCATGCTAGTCGTCAACACGATGAGTGGCGACTCCGATACGTAGATCTATATTAATGCTGGTATCCTCAAGACCACCGCCTAGTCTCACTACGACCTTCCTCTATGTCTAACTCCTCCGATTCCTTCCCTGAATGGCCTGAACTTCCAACGGAACTACTCGTTCGGATTTTTTCTCACCTACAGGTTGAAGACCTGTTGTCGGTCCAGCACACATGCCGCAGATTTTGTGATGTCATCTCCGGCAGCGACTCCCTTCAGTATTTCCTGCATACCGAAATCAATCTCCTTGAAGACCTCCTCCCTCCCGACTTCTCTCTCCGCGACCGTGTGGATCTTCTCAAACATCATGAAACTGCGTGGAACACTCTACAGCTCAACAAGTTCGCATGGCTTACGACTAGTAGCGAGGAGTCTCGTGCTCGTTGCTATATCCTTCAAGATGGGTACTTGATCTACGAAGTGGTCACGAATACTCTTGCGAGTACTACTACTGCACAGTACGGATATATAGACCTTCATTCAAGTCCAAATGCGGAAGCACTTTGGACGCACATCTCGTTGGCATTTCCTCGCCCGCTCTCGAACATTGTGTTCGCCGTAGACCATAATTTGGTTGTGGCCATCAGGTTCTGAACCTTTCCAATACCTGAGCGAGTGGAGTGCTTTACTGAACTCGGACATTCCCCAGCGGACATAATAGTTTATTTGATGCTTCTTTCTTCGAGTTCACAACGGGTGCACGTCATCCCCTCTCATTGGTGGACGGAGTCCCTCTTCCTTTTCCCCCTATTTCAGACTTAAGAAAGCCGAAGGTGGAAGTTTTGGGGGATTATCTCCTGGTGACCACCGTGTCTGATTCCGACCTCATTGAATCATGTGGTCGCAATACTTTCTCAGTCGTCTCGTGGAAAACAGGGAGAGCTACACAAGTGAGTGATATATCCTGGTCGTTTCAATTTCATCGAGATTTGACCAGAGTTCCGTAGCTTTATCCAATATTGGGAGGAATGAGGGTTGTAGTCATCGACCCGGTCAATAACTTGATCGCCCTGATAAAGAGCTTCACGAACACCATATATATTTGCAAGCTTCAGTTCGGATCTGCGGACCCATGCCTACACTCCCTGTGTTTCCTTAGATTACCAGGAAACCCCGTCGTGTCCATGAGCGGTGTGGAGTGGATACCAACTTCGAAGCGTCAAGATCGAACGGGATCCCAATCATCTCGTGGCCGACCATTTCCCTTCCGCTCCTACAGAGCTGGTACTATTGGGCTCACCCTCAGTTACAGAACCGGAGACGGTGCTCGCCAGTATTCCATGTTTGTCAGTATCGGAGCGCTCCTCTCTGCTGCCCACTCTGGTGTGCGTCACGTGCCTTGGGCTGACTGGGGCCCCGCCGGTACACGCATTCTCCCTCTTGGGAATGACATTCTGCCAAGGCCGGCTGGCCCTTTCTGGATCACAAATTACGCGCCTTTGGTAGTCCGCGATTATGACTCCCTCCGCGCACGGTACGTCAAAAAGAAAAAGACGTCCGAGTCGTCGATCTCGGGCCCCTCCATGCCTTCCCTCGGGCCACCCTCAACTAGATTATTAGGTGAACACTGGATAGACGGCGAAGTCGAGACCCACTTGCCATTTCGCAAGTTCGTGGCGGGGGATCTACCTTTAAAACGGGTAGTGCAGGTTGTGGCAGATAGAGAGTGGGTCGTCGTAATCTCACGGACGGTATGTTGTTCTATGCTCATTCACGCTTGAGAGAGACCGACCACGCGCACGGATAGAGAAGTGGTAAAGGAACTTCTATTACTGTGTACCATGTAGGTTAGACCGAGACCGTAGCGGGTGTTTTACCGCCAGAGACGTCTGCGGGGATTGCGCCCACGCGCACCGTGTGTCTCCGCACTTGCCTTGTACAAGTCCACGAATCTTTTTGGCGTTCCTTGGGGGCATGTATGATTTATTCCGGCTGCCTGAGCTTTTTATATTTTCCTGAATATGCCAGTCCTCTTGAGTCCTGCGACCGAACAAGTCTGTAATGTATACATGTATTATCTAGCGACTACACTTTCTCGAATGTGTCTACGTATACAACATATTGCCTCGCTTGGTGTACACTTGTACTTACGACAGAGACCCTCAATTAGCTCCTAAAAATCTGACTTTCTTCGCAAAATACCCCCACTTCGTGTCTACGAGCGAATTATTATCGCTCGCGTTCTAATCTGTTCACCTCGCCTCGAGCCTCCCCTTCAACTTCATTTTCGGTCTGAGTCGTTTGATACATGAGTAATGTGACCATCACATAGGGCACTCTGGATGGATGCGCGCAAATTGGATTTTGGGCGCCAAGAGCCAGCACCGTGGGTGCGTCCTGTTCTGTAGCTGGGACAGCGATTCATTTCATTACCGGTGACGGGCGTTGTCACTTCTGGGTGAGGCCTGTGAGGTCTCAATCGAGGGTGACTTATACCAGTGAAGGATCCCAGAATCGCTAGGCAGATGTGAGTTATTCAGGGGTACAGTATACGTTTCGCACGTCCGCACATTGGAGAGTTCGCGGCCATGGGTTGAGTAAACGACGATTCGTCGATGCATTGATGGATGGGAGAATTTAATGGTAACGCATGGCATGGCTAGGAATCACGTGGTTGGCATGGGGATGTCGATCGACCGACTTACGAGTGGAGTGGATTCAGACAATTGCACGCCAAGATTCATCCGAATATACAGTACGGTCGCGGTGCATTCCATGCAGAGAGTATGATTACAACCAAGATCGGGCTCGGGCCGGCACACAAGACAATTGGCTGACTCGGATACTCCCTCCAACAACAATTAAATAAATCAGAGGGTTGATTGACACTCTGTGAATCTTTCACAAGCATGCCGCGTCCAACGCCTATCGATGCGTACCCAACCAAGACGTCCGACCTGCAAATCGACACCGAAGACATCTTGCAGGAACAGATCCCGCCAGACGGTGGCGGACGGGTCCTGCACAAGAACGCGCACCTGCAGTTCCTCGTGCGGAATCTCGCCCAGGGCTTCCCAGCGCGCTACATGAGCCAGGATGCGAGCCAGCCGTGGCTCATGTTCTGGACGCTCCAGGCGTTCAGCACGTTGCAGATCGCCATCGATCCCGACAACAAGCAGAGGTGCCCGCCGTCGTCTTGCGCTTCTGCGCCCGCGCGTCCCTGCGTGCTGAATGTTTGGGTGTTAGGGCGATCGATACCATCATGCATTGGCAGCACCCCGACGGTGGGTTTGGCGGTGGACCGGGGCAGGCAGCGCACTTGCTGGCTACCTATGCGTCTGTGTGCTCTCTCGCAATCGTTGGACGCCCTGGTCCGGAGGGGGGCTGGGATCAGATAAACAGGTGCGCCGGATGAATCGACGTCGGTAGGACTGTTCCCCGATGTAACAGGAAGAGAGAAACTGTACAACTGGTACATGTCGCTGAAGAAGCCGGACGGATCCTTCATCGTGTCCAACTACGGAGAGGTCGACGTTCGGTATGGCTGGTCCCCCTCTCTCACTAAATGGATCACCTCACTTATTGTCGCGGTTAGGGGTATATATTGCCTCCTAGTCGTTGCACACCTGCTTGACATCGTCACTCCGGAACTCATCAACGGGACTGCGGCCTTCATCGCGTCCTGCCAAACCTACGAAGGAGGCTTCTCTTCTGCATCGCACCCACACTTTGTCGACAACATGCTCTCAGCATGCCGACCCAGTCTCGGTGAGGCCCACGGAGGATACACATTCTGCGCGCTTGCGTCGTGGGTATTGCTGCGGCCATACATCCCATCGGATGATGACGACGCGCCACGTGTGGATACGCGCCGGTTGTTGCGCTGGCTCGTGCACATGCAAGGGTCGGAGATAGAGCTTGGCGGGTTTAAGGGACGGACAAACAAGCTCGTCGACGGGTGTTACTCATGGTGGGTCGGTGGCGCAGTTTGCGCTGCTGGAAGCGCTAGGGGTATCCGGTATCCCCGAGTCCGCGCGTGCTAGTGACGAGACGCCGCCGCCGCGCCCAGGCACGCATGCCGAAGACGGATGGGATGACGTTGACGGTGCGTTCCCAGTGACCAACTGCCGGGCACCCTCGGGTGTAAATGACAACGCTACTAGATTCGCTCTTCAATCGGCGCGCGTTGCAGGAGTACATCCTCATCGCCGGACAGCATCCGGCGGGAGGTCTGCGCGACAAACCGCCAAAGCAAGCGCGAATTTATTTTCCTATTTTATTTACTTTCGCTCACGTTGTACGTAGGAACGCTGACGCTTACCATACTGCGTACTGCATATCCGGCCTATCGGTCGCACAGCACCGTGTGTGCCCTTCACCTGCGTGGCGGGCGGAGGTGCGTGCGGTATGGAAGGGCGAAGATGGCGTCCGCGCTACAGCTTTTGCCGAGGCTCTCTCTTGGACTGAGGAAGCCGGTGCTTCTCATGTTATCGGTTCGGCTGCGAACCGTGTCGTACGTCGCATATCTACTTGTTTCGACCGTCCCGTTGCTAAGGGTGCTGCAGAACGCCACACACCCTCTTTTCAATCTTACCATCACCCACACAGAGGGTATTATGGCACATTTCTATAAGCAGACCGTGCCGAAGCGAGTACCGAAGCGGTCACCTTGATCACCCCGCAACCAAACATTTTCCGCACTGAACGAGATACTGCGAGTATTGCCTTTGAACCATTGATTCTCACTTCGTTGGTTACGCAAATATGTATCTCTACCTCGCTTGATAGGTTTCGAGTGTACGCTTCATCAGAGTCATGCGAAGCCCAAGAGTCGGCAAGGGCCGTCTTACGTTACCAAGCGCTTTCACCTGCGAATCCGAGACTCAAAGACTGTAACTTGACGACCTTTCATTTCCTTGAGACTCCCTTCATTTCTAAAAAGTATCAACACACATCTCTCCAAATGTCCTACGATCTTTACGAAGAAGACCACTTTCTCTCTCCTTCGTCCTCAACCCCCAAGAAATCACCACCCTTAAGACATACTTTATCTCGCAACCGGTCCAACACCTCCCTCCGCGGCGGCGCCTCATCTCTCGCGCACGAACTCGCAGTAGCACTCCTACCAGAGCCCACAGCGGGCTCGAAGCTGCTCGCGGAGGAGTTTGGTATCGAGTATGACGAGGGAGCGGAGGGTATCGACGGTATGCCTCCACACGACCCCAGCGTGCCCTCCTTCGCCGTCTCCAGCGATCTGGACCTCTCGATGGCCCTCGAACTCGACGCGACAGCCTCCGGCTCAAGCACCCCCGGCGTGACCGACTCCGACGACACCCTCGACCCGACGTTCCACTCTTCCCCCGCACCGCGCGCTCCCACGCGCAGCCAGCCCGAGGTCGACCCCATGGCGCTGCTCTCACAGAACCTCGAATCGACAGAACAGTTCCTTGCGCATCTACGCCACCTCGACACGGACGGGCCCACGCCGCTCGCGCTCGAGGCGCTCGCGGCGGACATCATCAGCCGGCTGAACGAGACCGCGCGCGACCGCGAGGAGCAAGTACGTGAGCTCCTCAAGTACGAGCGCGAGTTCCAGCGCATCGCCACGGAGGTCGGCGGCGCCGACGCGCTGGCGGGCCTGGACGCGCTCGAGGACCCCGCACCGTCCTCCGCGCCCCCTTCCGCGCCCACACCCGCATCCGCGCTCGAACCCGTCGCCGAGGAGCTGTCCTTCTCGCACGAGTGGGAAGTCGACCCCGACGCAGAACTCCTGCACCAGCCCGACGGCGCCGAGTCCGACATGGACGTAGGCGTGGATGTGGACGTGCATGGCGGTGGCAGCAGCAGCGACGGGTCGCCGCTTAAGGACACCTTCCCCGTCTCGCCGCCGCCGCCACCGGTTCCGGCATCGGGGACCGTGATCGCAATACCGCACCTGGTGCACCTGCGCACGCACACCGCGTCGCTCGTCTCGAGCCTGACGGCGCTCTCGGAGCACGCGCAGGTGAACGGCGCCGCGACGACAGATGCGGGGCGTAAGATCCGCGCGCTGAAGAATAAGCTGGGCGGGTGGCGCACGGACTGGGACAGCGCGGAGCGCAGCCGTGCGCGCATCGAGCGGTGGGAGACGGGCGTCGATGTCGAGGGAGCGCGCCGCGTGGACGGTCGTGCCTTCGTGGCGGAGCATTTGCGTGAGTTTGAACGCGTGCTGTTCGAGGCGAACATGAAGACACAGGCGATCATGGCCCCGTCATAGTGTTACTCTTAGAAACTGTTGGGACACTTTCCTTTAGTCCTCGTGTTTATAGATGGTTTGGCTTTATTACCATCCCTCTCCTTTGCTCGATCTCCCCGCAACGTACAAGACTTTACAATACATGTATACCTGTACCCTACATATACTCTAGCTGGCGACACCCAAGGAAGAATAGGGTTGTGGATTGGGTTACATTCATTTGTCCAATTGTGGTAGTGCCCATTTATACAAGAATGCGCCTCCAATCAATATTAATCAATATTCGCCCTTCCAAAGTGATTCGGTGCCATATATTAACCAGAGTACCTAAACCAACTCGTTCTGAAGGGCGTAGTGTTAAGAGTCAGCAGTACAAAAGAAGCGATAGCACTGACCTGGCCTCGACGGCCTCCTTGCGCACTGCGCGTTTCGGGTCGTCTGACGCTTTCGCGAGCTCGCGTAGGACGGTCGCCTTCTGCTGGGTGCAGCACGCTATACCGCACAATTTTCGGCAGCACTGCCAGATACTTGAGCGCGCCCACCCGCACTCTCTGTTTTCCCACAAATGAAAGGGACATCATGGGCGGAAAGTCAATAAGGCCCTACCGTGTCAGCCATCTCTGAGGCGGCGCTGTTCTGCAGCATGATGCTCGCAAGGCTGGAAGCGTGCTCTGTGATGACACTGCCTTCTGATGCTGTCTTCGTCTCGGCCTCAACGTCAGCTTGCGCGGCAGAGAGGAGCGTGTCAATGACGCCCGCGCGGAGCGTGGGGTCAGGCAAGGAGAGCCCGCGGAGGAGCAAGGGCATGAGCTAAGGAGAACGTAAGGAGATGAGGACAGGCTGGTGTGAGCAAGAGTAGACTCACCGTGGGCAGTTCATGTTCGTAGGCGATCTTTGGTATCGCTTTAATGAGTGCCGCGAGCGCAACCAGGTGCACAGTTTGCCGTAATGGATCTGGCATGATGTTAGCTGCGCTGAGATGACTCGGTCAAGGGCGGGGGACGGACCAGTCAAGTCTTGAGCGCCTGCAATGATCTTCGGGAGGGTACTACTTGCATACTTTTGGGCATGAAGTATCTGAGGTGCCGTTGTTAGCTAGCATCAAAGCACCATACAGAGGGGGTAACCTTGATGATGGCGTGGTTGCGCTTGGTAAGTTCCTTGTCTACTGTCCCGACCTGGCCGATAGCGCGCGCGGCGTCCCAACCCACATCAGCATCTCCGAAAAGCTCAAAGAGTCTGTCGACAAATAGAAGTGCTTTTGGGTGGCCTCTGACCAGGAGAGCCCTTGAAATCTGCAAAAGGTGAGCGACGATCTTTCAAGAGTGAGGAAGAGGGTACTCTACTCACCCACGCCCATGCTGAAATGGCACGACGTCGCGTGTCGGGGTCAGGGGAAGTAGCAATCTCTTCGTTCCAGAACGTCGAGAACGTGGCGTCGAGAAAGGCGTCTAGACCTTGCGCTACAAGTCAGTGAAGGCCGTGCGCAGTTTACTAGAGTCACTTCCTACCCAGCGCGTGCTTGTTAACAACTGCAGTAACAACCTGCCATGCGCATTCCCGCTGCGTATTGTTCTTGGCGTACCGAATGCTCCAGTTTAAGAGTTCCTCCAAGAATGCGCCTTCGTCGTCCACCGGGATCCTGACCTATTCCAAGTCAGAGGGCGACACGCGAAATACGAATATTTGACACGAGCCTCTGGACGTAAGGCTATCACGGCCCCAGAAAACAAAGGGACGAGGCTTGCTTGATCCTCTGGTGCGGCGAGCTACAGCACGATTTAGACGACCAGAGGCTCGAGGAAAGCCAACTCACATCAAAAGGGGAAAAACGTGTGTCAGCTTTCAGACTCAGGTCGCCGACTGCGAGAGTTGCGACCTCTCCCTTCAGATAAGCAGCGAAAAGTGTCGACGCGAACGTCTCCTGTTTCCTATACAGACAATCGTCTGAGAGAGCCCCGTGATCATGATCTGCCAATGGACTCACTGCGCGGACAGCGACTGGACGATTAAGTTAACCAAGCGGGCAGAAACGCCAATGATACGTGGATCTGCCACGCCCGTGCCCCCCGGACTCCCCGAGGCCAACAGTACGCCATACGCCGCAAGGTTGAACAATCTCGGGACAAGTCGGTCCACGTACTTCGGCACGTCTAGATCCCCGCGCTCGACCTTACGTGCCAACACGTCCGCAAGTGTAGAGAGCAGCGCATGCGCGTACGCCGCTGAGGGCTCTGTGTCCTCGGGTACTGTAGGTAGGGGCGTAGAGAAAGCTCAGGCGAACAGGACAGGCGAACAACGAGTGTTTCGAAGAGATCAGGCTGAGTGCACAAGTGCTGACAACGCAGAAAGACCCCTGCGGTATTTCTCGCGTCCTTCGATATCCTCTCGCACGGGAGCATGTTCTGGAAGTGTAGAAAAAAGAAGTGGGAGGGTCATCCGCGCGATATGGGATGGCGTATTACAGGAGATGGTTTTGAGAAGATCAAGGGCTGCAGCGCTATGCTACTGTGAGCAACGAAAACCTTGCCAGCTGATAAGAGAACGGGTACCTTGCGCCAAGATCCTCTTGCTGATCAGAAATAACGTCGTTTACTTTTTGTACAACGAACCCGATTTCGTCATCGTCGAGAAGATCGGGGGTGGTTACCAAGCCACTCAGACCTTCGATTGCAGGACACAGCGATGATTTGCCCTTCAGTCCGAGGACCAAAACGCCTAGCACCTCATCCTTGAAGGGAAGGAGGAAAATCTCTTTGCTGTTAATTACTTTAAGTGCAGAGTCACGGGAAGCTGCAATGAGGGAAGCGAGGAGAGAGAGGACTGCCCCCCTATTTGGAAGCTCGTCTGGATCGACGGAGAGCTTGGTGAGGTGAGGGACCACATGAGAAAGAGTGTAGCGGGAAACAGACGCTATGAGACGTATAATGAGACCTCAATGTGATGTCTAGGACAAGTCGTCACTGACGGGTAGTCGACATAAATGCACATAAAACTTTGATGGCAGGCTTTGCTTGACTCTTTTCCGGCTCCTTCAGGATCTGAATGCACTCTTCGCAAGCGTCCTTCGCAAGGCCATCAACCTCGGCACCTGTGACTTCGTCCGCATATATCGTCTTGATCACCACTTGAGTTGCTTTAAGGGCCTCTTCTTCGGTCTCTGGATCAGTAGGCTGAAAAATCTCGAGTTTGAGGGAGCTCCAAAGCTGGCGAGCAAACTTCCCTGCGACTCTGGACCCGTACACAGGGAGACATACGGAAAGAGTTTGAAGGGTATCGCGCTTTTGGTGTCAATGAAGCCAAGATCATAAGCTCATATATGAGAGACTGTACCTTTGTTACGGGTGAACCAGCGTTGATTTTGTCAAGAAAGAGAGGAACGGCAAGGCTTCCGAATAACGGGCTTGCACTTAGACATGACCTGGCACGACGATAAACGACGAACATTGCCCTATATTGGGGATCAGATCTTACCGGAGGGTGATCTTGAGATCTTCCGCAGTAATCCCATAAGGGTCGTTTTCAGGTTGTCGGAATGTAATTGGAAAATAGCAGAATGTGATGTTGAAGAGGTCCTGCATCGATATTAGACACGATGAGGGCCAAAGGGGCGGATCGCACCTCGAACTTGATGGATATATCAAACTCTATGGCGAGTACTCTGGCTATGGCAAATGCGATCATGAGATTCCGAGGATCCTTTTCTCCATCCACCAAAGCGATGTAGCCGGAAAGGAAACGCTCGCCCATACTCTTTAGCACTATTGACAACTAAGTCAGTATAAACGAACAACACGGGACGCACAGATCTCACCGTCCCGATGCATTGCTACGAGCGAATCGAAGATAGAGAAGACGGTATGACGCTGCACCTGAACCAGTGCTTGCATCTTCACATGGGCGAAGATCCTGTGTATGTATGGGTATCAACAGAGCCGAGCCAGAAAAGATATGGCTGACGCAGCGCAAATGTCAATGACGTTTTCCGGAGATAACGCCGGGATGCGAGTGATGGCGAGGATACCCTTGAGGGCGGGAATGATCGTTTCGGTGTCTTCTAGCTTGGACGCGAAAAATGCGACAAGAACCTTGACTGAGTCGTGGTGACTTTAGCCGAAAACGACAGAGCTGTATGGAACACACTAGACTGGAGATTAAATTTCTCCAGTGGACTTTTGCCCACAACCAGAGCCAGAAACTCCACGCCTTGAAGAACATGTCATAGAAACTGGCGCATATAATCAAAATACGACGCATACCTTTATTTCTGAGATCGTCCTCTTCTGACGTTAAGTATTCTCCAAGCGCCTTCACTACATGTACTAGTTTAAGCTGGCCATCTGAAATACCTGGAGGCTCAGATGGATCTTAGGATCAAGGAATAATTTTGCATCGTTGGGCGTAATACCGGATACAGTGTCTTCTATTTCTTTGTCTCGCGGGAAGGCGACCCATGTGCGGACGTAGCGCTCTGCTGTCTCCATCACGGTCAATGGATTAGTTAGGTACAGAGCAAGACGCGCGAAGTCGGTTCGACGGTCATCAGTGCTTACGCAACCACAATGTTTGTCGCGACCGTGTCTGCGAGCGAGCAGGGTCCATTCGTACCGCCATAGTCCGCGCGACACATGCCAGTGCGCCATCTGCGAAAATTCATCTCTGGACGACATAGCTCGTTGCCCAGCTCCCTAATTCCCGCGCGACATAGACACCGTCGGTTCTTCGCCTCCACGTCCTCCGCATCCCGGGCTGGCAAACCCTCAAAAGACCGCTTCAATTACAACCCCGAGGTATTCTTCGATGCGGCCCCTGATCCAGAACATATGGCGTACACACGCGTCACTTCAAACGACCTCGAAAAGTACACAAAGCCGCCAACACGCGTCAAGATGCTCGTGCGCGACTTTATCGAGGACTCGCTCTACAACCCCCATTACGGGTATTTCCCGCAACAGGCGACGATATTCACGTCCGCCGGGGAGCCCATCGACTTTCGTGCCATGCGCGACACGGTCGAGTTCCAAAACGAGGTCGCGAGACGGTACTCAACTTACGGTACCGATAGCGAAGGGCCGGGCAGACAGATTTGGCATACGCCTACGGAACTTTTCAAGGTGCGTGGCTACCTTTGACTCGCGTTGTTCAAGACTAATCCTTCGCGCACAGCCGCATTATGGTCAAGCCATCGCCCAATGTCTGGTGTCGGAGTACCTCCTCAAATATTTCCCTTATGAGGATCTAGTCATCTACGAAATCGGCGCAGGGAATGGAACGCTGGCCACAGACATCCTTGACTTCATCCAGAGCGAGTACCCGGAAGTATATGAGCGTACGCACTACAACATCGTGGAAATTAGTGGGCGTCTGGCAAGATTACAGCAGAAGCTCCTCCTGCCACGCCACCCCTGCGTCAACGTTACACACAAGAGCATTTTCCACTGGGATCGACGAGAGCCGTCCCCTTGCTTCTTTCTGGCCATGGAAGTCATTGTGGGTCGCTCATTTCTTTCGCATCGGCTCCCCTCGTTCACCACATACAGGACAATTTCGCTCACGACATGATCCGCTACGACTATCGCACCTTAGAACCCCACCAAGCTCTCATCACCGTCGATGCCAAGGGCGACTACGGCATCTACTACACGCGCGTCACCGACCCCCTCATCGCATCGTTCCTCAATCTCCGACGCCGCCTCGGGCACCCACCACCGCTTCCTTCCATCCTCAAATCGCCGTCCATGCGCTCAATCTACAACCACCTGCCCTTCGCACCGAACCTCTCAACGCCCGAATACGTCCCCACGCGGCTCCTGAGCCTCCTGCGCACGCTCCGCACGCATTTCCCACGGCACCGCCTGCTGCTCTCGGACTTCAGCTCGCTCCCAGATGCGATCCCAGGCGTGAACGCGCCGGTCGTGCAGGCGCGCGTGCGCGGGACCGCCGTCGCGTGCTCGACGCTCTTCGTCCAGCCGGGCCTCTTCGACATCTTCTTTCCGACTCACTTTGGCCACCTCCGCGACATGTACGAGCACGTCCTCGCGCAGCCTAGCACTAGCGATGACCACTTGCCCATCGGCCCGTCCCCGCTTGCTACCAGCTCGTCCCCGCTATCCGCAGGCGCGGGCTTCTTCTCGTCGTACCAGCCACAGAACCGGCGCATACCCGTCGACGGCGTCGCGAGCGCCAGTGGGCTGCCCGTCGGCGAGCGCAAGTCGAACGTGTTCACGCATGCAGAGTTTATGGAGACCTACGCGGACCTCGAGAGCACGCGTCTGCGGAGCGGCGAAAACCCTATAGTAGACTACTACAAAAACGTAAAGTTTTTATTCTGAGGCCATATTTTCCTTTTCTTGCGTGCGTCTGGGCACCGCCGTCTATTCAAGTGCGCAAAATATAAAGGTAGTAATGGAAGGCGTCCCCGATCTGCTGGATCTCGAGTGTTGTGTCTGGCCGGGTCAGGTACCGTCTCCGGAAGTGCGGCTGGCCAAACGTCAGATACAGAAACGCGCCGTTTCCTTTTCGCAGAACCCTACGTCGACGAGTAAGCTGGCTTGTCGCACAGAGACATTGTGGTGCCAACCGGAGAACCTCGTCGACTTCTCTTGTGCAGTCATCTATTACTTGTTGCGGTGGGTCCTGCGGGAAGTGGGGGGTTATCGCATGAATTCATCAGTGAAGGAAAACGTACCCAGACGTCGCCCTTGGTGGTCATCATGGCGTCCATTGTACCTGGGCACCTGGGTGAGTCCAGACACCCACAACCAGGCTCGAACGATTACTGTACCTTTGTCAATCGCGACGTCGAAGCTCTCGTCCTCTAATTCCAAGTTCCGAATGTCCATCACGAGCCCTAGACAAAGAGCGCGTTACAAATCATGAGAAAAAAAAGGTTGATGGGACAACGAGATACACGGCATCTCTGGACGATCGTGATTCCTCGCACGCATGCGCTCGATCACGACGGGTGAATACTCCATGTCCCCGGCCAGTCATCAGTGCCGGCCAACGAGATCGAAACTGAAGCGCGCACATCGACGTTGACGATGTTTTTGTACCCATCGTCATACATCTGAGCGGTCGTCACGGGGACAAAAAAAAACGGTGTGGTAAGACGAAACGCACATCTTCCGATAGCGTGGAGTTGCCGCATCCGAGCATAAGGATCCGTGCGGTCCTGTCAGGGAGGACCTGGTGGAGGAGATGTGCGACATCCTCGTATCTCTTGAACCAGTCGAACGTCGCGTCCTCCGCTTCTCTGGTATTGTCAACCGGCGCGAAGGAACCGTCGGTGGGGGGGGAGGGCTCACTGCGCGTATCTCCGGTCCCTAAGATACGGGGTGGTTTGACAACACAACAAAGCCAGATATCTATCGAAGCGCACCAGTACTCTCGAGTTGCGTATTCTTCGTTTTTTGCAGGGAGCATATTCGCCGTCATTGCGCCGTCCGGAGAGGGCAAGTGTTGCACGTGGTCCCTGCCGAGGTGGCTTCGGAGTGCGTAAGCGTCCACGTCCCCGCAATTCTGATTGACTTGACTAACACGCGGTCAGGGCCAATCGACTTCCCACACGTCTCTATAAAACTCGACTCTCTTGCCATCATATCGCGACATACGACCTTACTATAAGACCACACTCAGCTCTTTAGAAGGTCTTTATCAAGCATGGTGCGTCGTCGTCGTCGAGACATTCTCAACAATAGCGCTAATGCGTCTCTCCTTTTCCCACACGACTGTAGTCTGCCATCCCCGCCTTCGTCATGGGTTCTTTGTGTATTGTTGGTGGCGTAACGGGATACGTCCGCTCGCGGTCCATCCCTTCCCTTGTC
Source organism: Lactarius sanguifluus (assembly GCA_021527775.1). Taxonomy (NCBI): domain Eukaryota; kingdom Fungi; phylum Basidiomycota; class Agaricomycetes; order Russulales; family Russulaceae; genus Lactarius; species Lactarius sanguifluus. The sequence goes on from JAKEYF010000278.1 coordinate 58,721, forward strand.
GCGGGTGTCAGGTACGTGTCTCCCCTCATAAACTGGGATTACCCCCGAACCAACCTCCGTCCCAATAGCGTCGGTGCGCTCTATCTCTACAGCGGGGATAGCATCCGCAAGAACACGGCCAACGGACTCGAGACTGCGCTCGGTGAGCAGAGCTCCGTCTTCTTCGCCTTCCCTGACCTATATGAACGTATCTTTTACAAGGTGCTTCTGCACTCCTTCTCCTATCTTCTCTCCCGAGGTTCACCAAGGGCCCAATCCCTGCTCTGTTGACGGTCACGTCGGCCGCTACTGGTACATACTATGGCAAGACAGTATACAACTTGCGTCAGAACTAGATGGCGGATTCGTGTTGGCACGTGCATGAGGAGGGCCTGCTCTGATTGAAATCTCTACTCTCGAACTGTACTGATTGTGTACGAACGCCCGTCATAAATGGATCTCGTGTTGGTCACCAGGTGCTGCGCGCCAGCACTTACTCCCCGTAAAATTCCTGATTTTCCCCAGGGCTCTTTCTGTGGGGATGGCCCGAGCCTGAGAATATGTACAGTAAATGTAAATTGCGACCCATTTTCAAATTGGTAGTGTGATTCGCCTCCCCATTTATAGGTCCATGTATGGCACTCAATGCTGGAGACACGACCAAGTTACAGGGAATGAAATCAGTAACTAAGTAGTCTAAGCCGAGGTTGCCGTCGTAACGCGCGGCTGATGGTCGTTTTTATTTCGAATTTGCGCATGTAACTACTCCAGGAGTCATTCATTGTTGCTGCACAGATTCGAGTGACAAGGGCTATAAGGGATCAGGTATATCTTGCTGTCACCCTCATTCACACTCGAGTGACCTCGGTTAAGGATCCGAGCAAACACCGCGCGATCCATGCTTTCTAGAGAAACGGGTCGTCTATCGCACCTTGCACTAGTTACGTCATAGCATACTGTTCTATACTTGCAACCGGGGTGCTTGTAAGTCTCGCTGATTGCTATCCCCAGACAAAGCACCTCGCCCGCCCTCGATTTCGGAACATGACAACAGAGTCGTGGCGAGCACGCAGGCAGGTGAGTCACAAGAAATTCGTATCCCGGACCACCAGGTGATCTAACCGGCATGATACACGGTTAGACGACCTACAATGTCCCTCACCTGTCGACACATCTGGTCAGGGTCTCTCGAGTATGAATGTGTAACATCAACGTACTTCGACCAACCACTCCCGATCTGCGACCACTTGTTGACACGAATTTAAATGTAGATTGGGAATTATGTAGTCGCGATATGGCAAGGAGGTCTCAACTACGCCCCCCACCCATTGCTCGCCTTCCACTTTTGATGTGGAAAAGACGGGGGTGCTAAGGGACGGTGATGAAGACGATTTTGTGGTTACGCTTGGTGGACATCGTGCGCGCAGAGAGTCGTAGTCGCGTTTCGTCAGTGGCGAATAATGGCTTATCCAAAAGGGGCCGGCGGGACTTGGCGGGAATATATCCTTTGGCCTTGGGAAGATGCGCGTCCTACTAGGTCCCCAGTCAGTCCAAGGCACGTTGCGCCTATCGGTACGGATGTTGGTGAGGAGTTCTGCGACGCTAAGAACCATAGTGTACGGATAATCCCTGTAGACGTTGTCCGAGTGTATGTGATAGTCAAGAGAAAACCGTATGTTGCCGACTTTGGAGGAGCGGAAGGGAGCAGGACGTCTTTGGACAGGGTCGGATCTTGGGTAGTGCTTTAAAGTTGAGACCCACTCCTTTTCGGTCCAAGATACGGAAAGGAAGGCATTTGGCTTCAACGGTGGCATTTCGAGGAAGCACACAGTTTCCATGCGGAAATCTGGGGGAGTGAGCCCAAGTCTGCAGATCTCGACAAAGTTTGTGTTGTCCTCCACCACTGCGATCAAATCGTTGTCGATAGCCACGAGCCTCGGAATTTTGCGCCACTCCGTTACCTGCCTGAAAAATAATTCGCGAAGCTTGGAGAGTTAACTCAAGGCGGAAGTGAGATAGAATGAATTTCGAACTCCACTCACAATTGTCGTAGTCCCCGTTTTCCATGGGATGAGGGAGACATAACATCCTGTATATTCGTACGTCACTGCTATCAGGATATAATCCCCTAAGATCTCCGCCTGTAGGCCAACAACAGCAGGGACAGGGTTCAAAGGAGATTGGATCCGAACAGTGGGCTTCAATGAAAGAGGATGGAAAGCGCCAGTTGTAAACTCAAGAAAAGTCACGTCGACAGTTGCTCTGTTGTACGGTTGGCTTTGATATGTCAGACGTTATACCCAGATTTGTTCCACAAATAGGACACAAACCTGATTGCCACCGCCAAGTTGGAGTCTACGGCGAATTCAAGTTTCAGGGGGACAGGAAAGGGAGTATGTTGCATTGGGATATGCACCCAACGTAGCTCCCCCTTCGGTGGGGTAGAGGAGAGGTCTACGTATCCGTATCGTATTATGGCACCCCCCCTGGGTGTGACCTTTTTATAGATCAAGTAGCCATCTTGGATAATAAATAATCGCGGCTCAATGTCGATGAAAGAATCTTCAGCAAATTTGTTGTACTGCAAGCAATTCCATGACTTTTCGTGTTGTCTCAAAAGTCTGAGACGCTCTGTGATCGAGCAATCAGGAGGTAGGAGGTCGTCAACACCATTGATTTCGATACGCAGGATATACTGAAGATAGGAGCTATCAGTGATAACATTGTGAAATCTGCGGCTCGTTTGCCGTGCAGAGAGGAGATCTATGGCAGGAAGGAAGGAAAGGAGGCGAACGAGAAGCTCCGTCGGGAGGCTAGAGATTGTTGTCGTTCCACCGGATCCCGGGTCTGGGGCCATGCTGGTGGTCATAACGAAAGTTTTGGGTCGAGGTCTCGTCTTGGCTGTGTTCCACCTGCCCCTTATAAGATCCCATGATGACTAAGATCTCCTGATTTAGGATGCCGCGGGCGTCACAGCAATAAGTAGGCTGTTTTTGGAAATCACGGTGGCGTACATTAGTAATCCGCACTATCATCTGACACGTCTTTGAGAGCTGATGCCGGAGGAGAGCCTTTTCTGGTTCGAATCCTTCTTTTATAACCAGTGGGAATCCCTAGCGGCACACACTAATCTCATTCTGACCAGACTAGGGCGTACACCACGCGCGAGGCATAATCGGGTCACACTTCTGTTTGCCGTCTGACTCCCTCATTCGAACCAGGTTCAACATCCTCGATGAGATTTCCCTATACTCTCGCAGTGAATGGTAGTTGTGACAGTGATCACTCTTTCTATGCGAGAGTATCATTAGCGAAGACTATTTTGTCTACAATTGTTGTGTGGCATGCTGAGTGCCAACACAGGTCTCGGCGCAGGTCACTGTAACGACTATGTCCTTGGCGAGCTCGGGACAATAGTTAACGTCTATTCAATGGTCGCCCTATAGTCGATGACGGAAAGGTGTTTACAATTTCCGTCTGTGTCTGTGTCCGCGTCCGAGTCCATTTCCGTTTCTGTGGTTTCTATTGCCACGCTACGTCTATGGCACCCGGGGTCTGAAGTTTAAATTTTCAAACTTGTCTCCATTCGGACCATTCCCGTGACAACACCGCTCTTGAGGTCAGAGTTCAGTAACGTTCAGTTCCGACTTATGCAGTATAAAATCACTGCCTCCGAGTCAGTGGTCAAGGGTTTTCTTTGTACATCTAGCTTTCGTAGGGAGCCACAAATCCTGGTCGTTGAATCAGAAACACATATCGGCGGCCTCCCGTGATCATGCACCACTGCTGGCTTTCTGTGCTCTCCGTGCTCTCCCCTGGGCCCCTCGGCGGCCTCGCGATGTCACTAACACCGCGTTGGGGTGACATGCATACGAAGCACATGTGGGCTGCCGTCCCAGAGCACTGGGAGAGCATGGGCCACCCGTCCGTTGGAGCCATGATTGATCTCCGCATTGCGCTCAAGCCCGACCGCGAGAACGCTTTGGTTGATACCCTCTACGAGGTGAGCAGTCCCCAGCATCAAAGGCACGTACTCTCCTCCATTCCTCCGTCGACGCATATACTCACGTGTGAAGCTGCTGCTATATTGCAGATACGGTGCGCACCTCTCCAAGGAGCAGGTCGCTGACCTTGTCGCGCCACACCAAGACACGCGCAAGATCGTCGAGTCCTGGCTTGAGCACCACGGTGTACCCCCCTCCAATGTCTCGACGTCACATGGTGGCGGATGGCTGACGGTGACCGGGGTGCCTGTGTCCAAAGCCAATGACCTCCTCGGCGCGTCGTACCAGCATTACCGGCACACCGGGACAAACGAGACCATTCTCCGCACGGTCCGCTACGCACTCCCCACTGCTCTGCACGGGCTAGTGAAAACGGTCGCGCCGACGACGTTCTTCGGCTCACCGCGCACACTGCGGCAAACGTCACGTAAGCGCTCAGGAGGAAGAACAGCACCGCCGTCGAGGCGTGATGGGACCGACGATGAGAACGATGAGGCCCTCACGCCGTCCTACCTGCGCTCGCTGTACAAGACGGTGACCTATCAGCCCGCTGCTTTGGACATGAGTGTGCTTGGGATTACCGGGTTCCACGACCAGTATCCAAGCGCTGAGGACCTGACGTTGTTCATGACCCTACACCGCTCTGATGCGGTCGACCCGGACCCAACTTTCACTGTTATCGGTGTCAACGGTGGCGGGTACGATCCAGAGGACCCCGGCCACGAGGCAAACTTGGACATGCAATACGCTCAGGGCATGGCGTGGCCGATTCGGCACATTTTCTATAGCATCGGCGGGTTGCCGGATTCCGACTCATTCATTCCTGACAGCAACCAGCCGGAGAACAACAATGAGCCGTTCCTCGAATGGCTTGAATATATGATTAACCAGGATGACATCCCGCAGACGATCACCACATCTTACGGTGGCGACGAGCAGACCTTCCCGGTGGACTATGCGGAGAGCGTGTGCGAGCTTTTTGCGCAGCTCGGAGTGCGCGGCGTCAGCGTACTCTTCGCAAGTGGCGACTTAGGAGTAGGTGGAGGAGACTGCCAAAAAAACGACGGCTCTGGTACTGTCGAATTCCTCCCAATCTTTCCCCCAACCTGTACGTGTCGGGTGTACTTCTCCGCTTATGAAACTAGTCGCTCACACCACCACCTCTTTGCAGGCCCTTACGTCACTAGCGTCGGTAGCACGAGAGACATCCCCGAGGTTGCGGCTGACTTCTCTTCTGGCGGCTTTTCAAACTACTTTAAGCGCCCGCGGTACCAGACCGACGCCGTCCCCCCCTTCCTTCAACAGCTCGGCGGTCAGTATACCGGTCTCTATAAGTGGGTTCGCTGCGGTTACCTGAACCTACCAATTCTTACTATGTGATTTGTGTAGCGCTTCGAGCCGCGGGTTCCCCGACATCTCTGCGCAAGGGGTCGACTTCGAGATTGTTCTCGGTGGGGAGCTCGAGGACGAGATCTTCGGTACGAGCGGGTCGGCGCCGGTGCGTCTTTCCCTGCTCCGTCCTCTCTGCGTCGTCTATCTTTGAGCACTTAGCGAACCGTCGTACAGATCGTGGCGGGCATTATCTCCATGCTAAGTGACTATCGGCTCGCAACCAATAGGCCACCGCTCGGCTTCCTGAACCCCTGGCTGTACGGCAGGGCCCTCAGGCTCCAGGGCATCAACGACATCACATCTGGATCGAACCCAGGTTGCGATACTGATGGATTCTCTGCTGTCGATGGTTGGGATCCTGTGCGTCTCCAGCCACACTTGCGTCATATTTTTGACGTCGGCTGACTCTGGCCCCAAAGGTGACGGGGCTTGGAACGCTCGATTTTGAAGCCCTGTTGAACATAGTTGCTGCCGACTAATAGAGCATATATTCACTAAACCCAACCAACTGATTTGCTCACTGGCAGATGTACAAGGGGAACGGTCACAGCGTTCGGGGTGTGTCTGTATCGCATTTTTCGGTCTGGTCTCTCAACCATTCTCGTTGTGTCTACACCAGCCCTGGACCTTTCACTGGACACGACCGTATGAAAAGAGGATATCGTATTCTGTCACGGTAGTGCTACATGGTCACTATATTTCGGATGGCGGTCATGACCTCCCCTTGATAGATAGTAGGTCTATATAGCATCGCCCTCCGCAACACACCATGGTTTAAAATAGTACTTACCCCATGCATACCATCAAGCATACCATAGCACATGCTACTTCCAGTCACGACATATTTACCTTCTCTGTAGTCAATAATTGCCTATTCTCACGCGTAAAGGGACATCACCGGCAACCCCACCCCAGCGTGACTGCCAGTATTAAGAAACGCTGCGAGCATATCCACCGGCGGACTGCAGTGCTCCGCACATCTTCTACAGCATTGGCTATTTGATCAACTTTGATGGCGAAATCCATCCATGACGGATACCAGCTGGTGAACAACAATGAGCCATTCCCCGATTGCCCGCATACGATTTCCCCGTCATACGGCGGCGACAAGCAGACCATCCCGTACGTGCGTCATTTTTCTTCGCTTGGAGGCATTGCACGGACTCGGGGATAAATCACCCACCACACCGCCACGCTTTTCGCAAGTCCTTGGATCGCCGCAACACGGGTTACGCCTCCAAGCGTGCAGCGGATGCGCTTCAAGCTGCCCTAACCTCCGCGTAGGCGTTAGACTTCGTGACTTTTCTCAACCGTGACATTGACATCGCGGATCGGCCGAAATCGGCCGAAGCGCGGGATGTCCGGTCCGCCGAAGCGGTGATCACTGGCCAGTTCAAGACTTGGTTCGAGGGCCAGTTGTTACTTGAGTTTTGACGAGAGCGCGAGAGGAGCCACCCGTAACTCTGACTTACTCAGCAATTTGCGAGTACTAATACTGTACCTCGTAAGGTACAGCACTGGGGTACAGTCACTTTGACATAGATGATAGAACGCGGGTGATCATTACACACAGTTTCTTCGTGTAAGAAAAAGAAGACAACTTTATAGACGATCGCATACGAGAGTTATCGAATGGAACGAATGTGATAGTAATGAACGTGTGGTATATAGTTACGCAAGAGACGCGAAGCCAACACGGTTGTTGCCGAGGTCGAACGTCGTGTATACATTTTGCAGGAACACGTCGCCGACAATCCAGAATCCTGCCATAGATGAGGCATTTCTGTGGAGAAAACGAAAGAGGATGCTCACCAAGACCGTCTAAAGCGCCAAAGCCGCCGATGCAAGTGCTCGAGCCGGAAGATTCGGGACCAAGGTTGAAAGTCGAGGCGCTAATCTTGAATACTTTTCCGGAGAATGTAATGGAGACGGGGGTATTAAAGTTGCAAGGAACTGGCCAGATGTCGATCAGTCGCAAGATCAGTCGATCTATCAGCGAGACAACTCTGTCATGAACGTACTTGTCCAGGTCCCAGAGCCGATGTCTTTCGAGCCAGGGATTTGGGCATAGATGGCCTTGACACTCTGGGTATCACCGACGACTTGGGTGGTGCCGGTGTCAATGATGGCGCCCTGTCCACGGACAACGGTCTTCCCGTTGACAGAAATACCGTCGAACGAGCCTTGCCAGTAACCCTACAATATTGCTATCAAAACTGAACCGAAGGCAATCATCGTATATCCCTACCTGTGTGGTGACAGGCATGTATGTGAAAGAGCCTGTGAAGTGGTTTTGGTTCGTGCCGCCAATGTAAAGCTCAGAACCTGACTCGGCAAAGTAGAAGCTGAATGCCGGAGTGGAAACCTGGCCTTGAGATACAAGGCTCTGGAACACGGGACTGGCCCCGTAACTCGACAGGGACTCGTATCCCATGCCGAGAAGACCGTCCGCAGGGAACTGGTCTGACTGGAACCCGCTAGAATAGGTCGTGGCCGCACCGAGTCTCTGCCGAGTAGCCTGGAAGAGATCCATCAATCACCGGAGAATACATTCCGTGGGATGAGTGCCGACCTTGAAACCGGCGAGGGTAACCGTGTCCGTGTACTGCTCACCGCTGACGGTGGATCCGTCGCCGTACCGGAGTTCAAACGTCTTCCCGGCATCGCTTGACGCAGAGCTCGACGAGGGGTCGTACAACGTGTGCCCGGAGCAAGTCGAGTCACAATCGGATCCGGGAAGGAACAAGTCACTGCTGCCCGTGTCAAAGTCCACTGGATGTCGGTCAGTTAATTTTGGCCACAGTAATTTGCCAGTGTCGAAACGGTGACCCACCTGTGTAGGTCACCGCGGGAGTACCGACGGTGATCGAGCCATACCAGAGCTCGGCATTGTCATCGGTGAGTGGGTCACCTTTGCCTCGCTTGATTGAGCGCTTCAGCTGGGACGCGGAGGGATGAGCTGCGCCGGTGTTCCTCTCAAACGCCTCGAAGCCACGCTGTATTTTCCTGAAAGATATCCCGTTTTCAGAAAGGTAGCGAAGGCTCTATAATCGCGAAATACTGACGCGACAGTATGCTGCCTGCTGGCCTGAAGCTTCGCGATGTCAACGACACCGTCAGCATTGCGGAATCCCGAACGCTTTGCTATAGGGATGGAGACACCAATGCGGGCGCGTTCCTCAAATGGCGCTGCGGCAACGAGGAAGGGGAGTGCTGCGAGAATGAGAGTAGGGGAGAAGTACATCTTTGCAAAAAGTGACTTGGCTGGGACGTGGACTCAAAAGAGGCTGAGACAACTGACGATGAAGTGCTGCACAAGACTCCCTATTTTATAGACATGAAGGTGCACAGGGACTATACCTCCGAGTTCAGATTCGTAGGCTACGAATGATAGTAGCGCGGCGTAGAGCCACGGAGAAAGCGGCATCTCCACATGCTCTTTCTCGGGAGAATAGAGCTCCAGCACCCAACTTCCCCAGATAGCGTGCTGTAGCGTGTGGTACACTCGACGAGTCCATAAGTTCAAGAATCAGCGGGGTCGTCAAGGAAGATGTAGTCGTTGATTGTAACAATGCCGTCAAGCCGAGCTAGTGCAACTTAAGGAAAGACCGGAGCAAGGAAGTATTAAAGAACAAGAGATATAACCATACTCGGGGGTCCAGGGGGTCAATCGTAGCCAGTTTAGGTGACTCCCAAGAATTCGAATAATGTATGCGCCATCCTGCAGAGATACAGCACATGGTGTACTCTTCCGCGGAGCGAAGGGCTGGTGAAGGAGACTGCACAGTTAGAAGCACGCATTTGTGATCGAATTCAGCGCTGGAGTTCCTGGTGGCGCAGACGAAGTATGATATTGGAATGGGCCATGTGCGCATTCGGGTGTGACGAACCGGACGCATGTGCAGCAGTGGAGATCTGGCAGCATTGCGCCTTCTTTCTCGTGGTTACGGCGTCTGTTTCTCCCGTCAATCAGGCCGGCCAAGCCCAGAAAATCAACCTGTAGTGGGGGAGTTTCTCGTTGGTACTATTTTTAGAACGAAGCTGAACAGCGTGGGTGTTGTGGGCTTCGAGGACCGGGAGAAACGCACATGGCCTGCGATCTGCTTGAAATCTCAACGTAATGACCCCAACGAGGTTCTGGACGAGAAGGCATTACTCCCCCGACGTGGGATTGGGCACGACAGTCACCTTCGGGATGTCTGCACCTCCGAGTCCGTCAATTGCATATTTGGCAACGCTTCTGTAGCTCGAATCCCTCCTGGACTGCCATTGCCAAGTTAGTAGAACTTGAAGATACGAGATTTGTCGTATTGATATATTGTGTCCGAGTCGAGTCAGCGCTGGTATCATGATGCTTGCAAAAAGGTTCACAGGTGAGATGGTACGTCCGTACGTGTTAGTAACGTGGATGGGAAGGTGAACTGAACTGACTTGACTCCTGAGTACGAGTCCGAGTTTTGACCACAACACGCGAAGAAATAGTAGGAAACCATCCCGTAGGGGAGTGTACGGTGAAAGCAACACAGACGGTCACGGTAGAGTGGCTTTTCTTTGTACCCAAAACGTTACGTTAGTCTGATAACGCCGATAAGGTCGATATTACTGTAATCGCAGAGCGTGGGATGGAATCGAAAAAGGCGAATACGGAGGCTGTTCGGTACTATTTCTAAGAGTTTCTTCCCTTCCATCTTGTTCTACACCCGTACTTAATACTCCACTCACACGAGGAACTCCACGACATCAGACGATGCCATCCCCAAAATGGTTACCTCTTCTCTTGCGTCTTGTTGTGATCAAAACTCGAACTTGTCTGACTCGGACTCTCACTTTACCCATCTAACGTTCGTTAATCTAACGCTAACGAAATAAATCCAAGCGAGTCCATTTAAAATACGAACTTCCGACTGGGTTTGAACAGTGACATGTGACACACTGATCTTTGCGAGTTCCCAGCTTTGCTTCTCGAAGGGAGGGTCCGTGCCGCGCTGGTTGAGACGTTGAGGCCTTTGAGGCGCGGGGGAGGGGAAAGGTGGGGCGCGGCACGAGGGTCTCTCGAAGCCGAGGGGACTCGGAGGTCGGCTTCTGAGTTTATTCTGATACGCAGTCTCGGGAGCATGTACGAGCATCGTAGGTAATTAGAGATATGTGGAGTCCATGCTCCGGTGATATGTGGTGGGGATAGGCATAGAGAACGGGCGAAAATGAGGGTCTTCGTCGCCAAGGCGAGGTCGCGACGGGTGGGTGGGACCCTCCCGGAGCGACTAGACGAGCGCCGACGGCTATAGCGATCCTTATCGACGATCCAACAAAAGGGCGTGGTGGCGGGTAAAAAATAAAGGATCCGGTTCTTCAGACCAGTTGGAAAGGTGGGCGGACAGGTGCAAGAGAGGACTGCTCTACTGTAAGGTGCCGCTCGTGCCTCGCTCGTCTCAGGGCGTCTCGTCGGACGAGGCGGCACGTGCTCGTTCCTCCATCTCCCCAAACTCTCGACTGGTTCAAGGAACCAGAACACTTTTATTTCGTGTTTTATTACTAGTCAGACGTTTACTGGAGCGGGACAAGACGGGATCAGGACGTTGCGTGGCATTTGTGGAAGCTATTTTTCTTCCAAGTGGGATGCCAGTGGTGTGGGGACAGGCAGGGGGAAACGTAGACAGAGAGGTAGACAGAGAGAGGTTCGCTGAAGGGTTTATACAAGTGGAAGAACGACAGAGGTCAGACAACACTAAGTCAGGCAAGGACGGAAAGGGAACCAAGTATATTGGTTATAAACAGAGATAGAGTCTTTGGTGCACAGGGGGAAAGTAGGGAGGAAGATGGGGATAAAAGAAAGAGATAAGCAGTAGTGAGCATTCGTACAGCGTCTTATATACGGAAGGTGTGAACGTTTGGAATACTATGTGAGAGGACTGTGACATGTCAAGACCGATCTGTGTTAGTGATGTCGTATGTAGCAAGTGATGTAGGCTTGCACCCCTCCCCGTTATAAGAGAAAAATATGTAGGTATCATGATGAACGCGAGGGGGGGATTATTATAGTACGCCTGGGTTCTTGTCTTGTGGTATCTTGTCGTACATCGTTGCTGGCTTGTGCGCTTTCTTGGTGCACTCTTCTGGGCGGGATTGTTATAGTGAGTTTTGGGGTTTGTGTTGCTTTGCTTTGTTCATATGCGTTGCTGTCTTGTGCGCTCTCTCCGCGCGCTCCTTCTTCGGCCTGTAATTGCGTTTTGCATGCTTGCCAAATGTCTAGTGCTTCACAATCTTCTAGCTCGTTTGTGTGGAGCCATTTGTCCCCTTCAGGGCCTTCGCCTCGCCAGCGCACGAGGTATTGTGTTTGTCTTCTTCGGCTCCTTTCGTCGACAATTTTGTCGATGTAGAACTCTTGCTGCCCGTCGAGGACAACCGGGTCCGGCGGATGCATTGCTTGTTGTGGGAATAAGTTGTCGTCGTTTTCCTTAAACGGTTGGACCTCCGATGTATGAAATACAGGGAAGAGGTCAGGCGCCTGCGGCATATGCAAGGTAACTGTGGAGTGCGCCTCGTCAGTGGCTGTGATACGATAGGGGCCATCATATCGAGGCATGAACTTAGCAGCTCGTGGTCCGTCGCCCTTTTTGTATTCCCGTCGTCTATGTAGCGTGGAGAGAACTACGCGATCATTGACTCGGAAAGGGAAAATCGGACGGCGGTCTTTGTTGGCCTGGTGTGCCTGCTTTAGCTTTGCCGTGAGTAGATTGTCTTGTGCTTCGATCTCTATGTGTTCCATGCGTTTGACCATGTCACGGGCCTGAAGCTCTTCAACTGTCTCCTCGTCATTTGGAAGTATTGGTGGGAGCAGCCTCGGAGATTTCCCGAAACGTAGTTGAAAGGGGGTGTAGCCGGTGGAGGCGTTTTTTGTATTCATGATGTCGAATCGAACCTTTGGTAACATGCGGGACCAGCCCCTTTGATCCCGTTCGACAGCGAAGCGAATGCATTGTATAACGGTTTTGTTTGTCCGTTTGCTAGAACCATCCGTTTGCAGGTGGTAAGATGTTGACATCTTTAGTTTTATGCCAGTTAGTTTGTGTAATGCACGCCAGAAACGGGAGAGGAACAGCTTATCGCGGTCGGAGACGATGTCAAGTGGTAGGCCGTTTTCGCAGTACCATTCCTTAAAGAAGACCTCTGCGAGGCCTTCGGCGGTCAGCGTGGTCGTTGTGGGCACTATTCGTATGTCCGATCCGAGGCGATCCGTGAAGGTCACGATGCTATCATAGCCATTGTCCAGCGGTAATGGGCCGACGAAGTCTATTGCGACGGAGTTGCAACGCCTATCTGGCACCGGTAATGGGTGCAGTGGTCCTACTGGTTTTGTCGTCGTCGATTTGTTCCGCTGGCAGTCGGCGCATGATGGGATATATGCTTCTTCGAGGTCTTTCTGCATGCTTGGCCAGTAGAAGGAGTCTCGAAGCACTTCGTATGTTTTTGTGGCTCCGAAGTGTCCTAGCTTGTCATGGGCGATGCGGAATAGCGTTTCTTGGATGGTGCCTCCACTCGGAATCATTAGACGATTGTTTATGAACCAGAAACCTTGTCGTTGTTCCACGTTTTGCATTCCTGCCGCTGCGCTTGTCAGCTTCGCAGTGAATGGACACATAATGATCAGTGGTGGCTTATATAATTGATACCCCCAGCCGACGGTGAGAATCTTCTATCGTTCATACTCAGCCGACGTCGGCCGACGTCGGAGACTCCCACATGGTTGATACTCCAGCCGGCGCCGGCTGGGGGTGGGGGGTCCGCTTTTCGATCATGAGTCTACATGAGTGAAACTAGCACCTATTGTAGCAAATATATGTCATTGGGAACACAGGAAATAGGGTATACCGAAGGGTATCACTAAATGAATGTGAGGGGGGATCAGGGATGCATCAATCATGGCATCAACAGCATAACAGGTCCATGGGGAGTCCAGGAAGTTTGGATGAATTTGAAGTGAGTACTTAGTGTGCCAGGAGTGGGTATTTCTATCCTTCTGAAGAGATCGACATAAGAATGTGGCTAAGTGCGGACCTCCCGACCATCTTTCATAGATGACATGTCCAACCAGTTATAGACACCTTGTATTTGTTACGGTTTCGCCTTCGACCGTCCCTCGAACACCCCACGGGAAGACCCCGAACACCGCTAGGAGGAAAAGCGCGGAAGAATACGCGGAAGAAGAAGTTGAAATAGCAAGACTTGTGGCTGCCCATGCCCAAGAAAGAGCTAAGTCTCCCACGCGATACTACTACGAACCCGGAAGCGCTCAGCGAAGTGATCCAGAATACTGGGAGTAGCGCACGTGATCTTAGCGCCCGCCCGTCACGTGACCCTGGCACGTGACCTGGCTAGACCTGCACCAGATGGGTCCAGATGAGCTTGTGCCTGGACCGGCCTAGAACGCCTCGTGTTTGTGACTCATATCGATTGTGCCTGGACTGGCCTAGACTGCCTCGTGTTTGATGGCTGTATGCCTCATGTTTCCTTATCTCTGACTCGTGCCATGAGCTGTCTGTGCCATTGGCTGACCCTTATCTCTGACGTAGTTGTGACTCATTCCTAGGACCCGTGTACTAGGGTTTCGGAGTTCCAAGCTGGGGTTCAAACCTCCTTGGATGTGTATAAGTAGAGAGGCTTATGGTCGCTGAAGACCTAAGCTTGACTTCTTGGATTGTCCACCCATCTGTACTGCCATCTGTTGGCTGTTAGTTCATTTGGCTCTGCATTGCAATAGACGGCTGTCTGCCTCTTTGCTCATCCATCGTCCTTAGCTGTGCTACAGTGTGCTGTCTTTGCCGCTGCCTGCTATCCCCTCCTTTCCCGCTTATACTCGTCGCTGGCTGTCTGTCGCGACTCCTCCCCTCTATATCATTGGTCGGTTGTCTATCGCCTTTGATCGTCTCTTACTCTTTCTGGCCATCACCGCCGTCCATATCCTTTGGGCAACGCTATTACGTCTCACTTGTGAGCTGATAGCCGAACGAGTACGTGAAGTCGACATCCTCTGTGATCGTTAGGTCCCGCTAGTAGCCTTGCGCAGTCCGCAAGAAGGAACGTCCGGTGGAACGTTACAGTATTGATGGGTATCCATATGAGTTCAGGGACCGAACATTGACAGGCACTCCATCAGTCTAGCCATGTATATATTTTTATCTGTCAGAAGAGATCAAAAGATCGCATCTATACACGGACCTCCCGACCATTTTCTATGGGTGACATGTCCAACCAATGAAAGACACATTGTATTGATGGGTATCCATATGGGTTTAGGGAACCTGACATTGACAGGCTCTCTATCTGACTCTATGAGTGTAGCTATGTATATATTTTTATCTGTCTGAAGAGATCAAAGATTGCATCTAAGTGTGGACCTCCTGACCATCTTGAAGGGGTGACATATCTAACTAGTTAAGACACCTCATATGTTCTGGTATTCGGTTCAGGGACCTGATTTTAAACTCCCAGCTGGATGCTCTGTCGATTTAGCCATGCATATATTTTTATCTTTCTGAAGAGATCAACATAAGAATGTGGCTAAGTGCGGACCTCCCGACCATTTTCTATGGGTGACATGTCCAACCAGTTAAAGTCACCTTGTATTGATGGGTATCCATAATGCGTTCAGGGGACTTAACATTGACAGGCACTCCATCAGTGTAGCCATGTATATATTTCTATCTGTCAGAAGAGATCAAAAGATTGCATCTAAGCGCGGACCTCCCGACCATCTTGAATGGGTGATATATCCAACTAGCATTGATGGGAATCCACAACGGTTCAGAGGCCCTATGCTTCTCACACAGACGGACACCCCATCAGTGCTGCCATGTACACACTTTTATCTATCTGAATATGCATAAGAATGTACCCAAGTGTGGACATCCTGTCCCTCATGAAGGGGACGAATGTCCAACCTGCTATTACACCTCAAGAAAGCCATTTTATTTGATTCATCATTAAACTGTTAAAGTGAACTGATATTCATGTATATGTACAATAAGGGGAATATGCTAAGACAAGTGGATCGACTTGATTTTACAATGCTTTAATGGAGCATCTGT
>JAKEYF010000279.1:0-74042 GCA_021527775.1 Lactarius sanguifluus
ATGCCGTCGCGCGGCGAGTTTGGCGGTCGGTTGATTAGTGCGGAGATGACGTCCTTCTAACCATACTAGGTCGCCCTTTTGGTACTTGGGCGTATCTTTGTGCTTGATCCATAGGGACTGGGCCTTCGTGATCATTTCTTGGGCCTGCTTCCGTGCTTCTCAGAACTGTTGAAGTCTCGTGTTCACCTGTGGGATAGGGGACAGCTTATCGAGCCAATCAGCACGCAGATCGTATCCCATCATGAGAGCGAATGGGGACTTCCTTGTTGCCTCGTGCGGCCAGCTGTTATGCGCGAATTCTGCCAATGGTAGGAAATGCGCCCAGTTATCTTGACGCTCGTTGGTCCAGAACCGGAGATACTGTTCCAGCCATTGATTGGTTCGTTCCGATTGCCTGTCCGTACGTGGGTGATACACCGTGGAGATGTTCTGATAAATTCCCAGTATTCGGCACAGCTCCCTGGTGAACTTTGACGTGAACCGGGGGTCCCGGTCGCTTATGATCTTTGCTGGCAGTCCAAATCATCGAAACACGTGTTTCACGTATAGTGCCACGGTTTCTTCCGCTGTGATTTCTTCCACGCATGGGATGAATACTGAAGCTTTGGTGCAGTCGTGATCGGTGACTGTCAGTATAGAGTCGTGGTTCTGCGAAACCAGTAACTTAGTGATGAAGTCAAGGGCTATGGTCTCGAAGGGCTTAGCGTCGACGACTGTGTTTATGGGTACCAGCGGCGCCCTTGTGGGTTGGTTGTTGACCTTGTGTCTCTGGCATTCCGCACATCCTTTGACGTATTCCGTTACTTGTTCCAACATATGAGGCCACCAATAGTGTCTTTCAATGATGCGTGCCGTCCTTTTGATTCCCAGGTGGCCGTAGACTGGGGTGTCGTGGTGATTCCGAATGATGGTGCGGATTGCGTCTTGATTACCCATAATGACTCTTGCTCCCTGCCGATACCAGACTCCGTCGTACTTTTTGAGCTGGTGGGGGTCAACCCAGGGGCGCAGCTTGTCTTCGTCTTGGTCGTGTTGCTCTGGCTGTTGAGTGGTCGTGGTGCAGACGAATACTTTGTCGGGGAGTACTACAACTCCTTCGTTGTCGTGCTCTCCCTGGTCGTAGTCTGGCCTTCTTGATAAGGCATCCGCACGGCCGTTGTTGGTCCCTTTAATGTGGTGAATCTCTGTAACGCCACCACGAGCGTTAGGTCCAACTTGGACTTCGAGAGGGTATTCACAACTTAGCTTCGCGATAACGCCGGTCGGTCACGTGCCCTATACCATTGTCCGTGACAAGGTAGACGTCGGCTTCGAATAGATGAAGAGAGAAAGGAAGAGAGAGGAGAAGAGAAAGGAGAAGTCGGTCTGAGGAGCCCGAGTCTGCGATGCGAGAAGAGAGTGGTGATTGCAAGAAGACCAAGATGGCGTATCTTGGTCTTTCACCGCCATTATTTATACATATGCGAGGTGGCTTTAAAGCTCCTCTCCAACCCGGTGACCAGTAGCGGTAACGACTCAAACCCTACTACACCGATCCTAGGACTGAGTCATGACACAAACACATGTGACTACAGCCCTCCACAAGATAAGTCCGAGGCCGATTACTCCTCTACTCCGCTGACCACGTGCGTAAGTAAGGGTCCACGTCCGAAACCGTAACATCACCCCCTTTTCAGGTGCGACGCCCTCGGCGCCGACTCGGCCCAACTCCTCCCATCCACCCCGACTGCCTTTCCTCGATTCTGTCCATCACGTTAGCCATTTCGAGGCGGAACGTACACCTCTCGAGTTCCGCCTGGACTCCTCCCAACGCTCCCGACAACTCCATGATGCGCTGGTGCATGCGGGCTTCTTCGGCTACGTACGAGCGGTAGCGGTGGATCTCCGCTTTCACGCTGGCGTCCCGGAGTTCGTTGACCGCACGATCTAGGCGCGGTCGGTCGTAGTATCCGGTCTTGAAGAGGAACATGTCCTCCCGCGGGTACACCGGTTTGCCCGACTCCTTGATGTGGGGTTCGGCGTACAGGGCCTTGGAGTAGACCTTGTCGCTGTCTTCCACCAGCGCGAGTACCAACGGATCGGCGTTCATGACCACCTGGACGTAGGCGGCCTGTCGCACACTTCCATGGCCATCGTCCACCTGGAAATGGACGAAGTCGTCGGCGCGGTTGTACTTGTATCCGGCCGGAGGAGGTCGTTCGCCTCGCTGGATATAGCGGAGGCGGAGTGAGGGGTGGAGAGGGGGCGTGTCGGTGCGCACATCGCCTCAGTAGAGGGGGCGTCCCAGCGTGTCACACGCATATGGAGTTTCGGATGGGTTGTCAGTGTCGGTGGCGGTGATAATTAGCGGGTGCTCATCTGGGTACCACTGCCTCAAACTTCCCCGGACTTGTTCGAGAACCGATTCTTCAGCTGCTCGATTACCGCCAGCTTGTCTCGGGCCAGTTGCTGCCTCTTGGCCCTCCTCGTCTGTAGCTCCTGAATTACCTCGTCGCGCCTGCAATTCCTCTTGAGCCTCAACATGATAGCCGTCCGGAGTTGGCTCTCCGTCCATTCCTCCGCCTCCTCCTTCCAATCGTTCTTCTGCTTGGGCGTCAAGTAGGCGGGCAGCGGCCGCCTCAGCCTCCGTGAGGGACTCAACCCGCACTGCGCTAAGTCCAGGTGAGGGAGGCGCAGACTCTGGGAGAGCTGCACGAAGCCGATCAAGCTCGGCCGTGGTAATGGGGGTGGAGTTGAGACGTTGGCCGCCTTCGGTGAGGATCCACCAGGTGGCGGGGTTGCTGGTGTTGGGCTCGTATTCGGCCGGGAGTACGGTTTGAAGAGCCTCCTGGAGCTCTTGATAGGTGACGGCTCCGACGTTTGAGGCAATCGCAGCGAGGGCATCGGCAGAGTGGGAAAGGGACATGAGGATGGACGCGATGAAGCCAGTGTGGAGTGAGGATGAAGGGGATGTCGTTCTGGAGTTAACAGCTTGTCCTTTTATCCTACGAGTAGGTCGGATTCTCGATCGTTCGTATTCCGCTATGGCCTCATCAGCGAACACGTCATCTTTGTTGACCCACTGGTTTTCCGAGTCGGGGTATCCCTTCCATTTGACTAGATACTGAAGTCGCCGTCCCCTGCCGAATTGCCGCGTGTCTAGAATACGTTCGACTTCGTATTCCTCTTGGCCTTCTTCCAGATCGGGTGGTGGGCGTCGGAAATTTTCTCCATGCATGTCGGTCTCGTGGTATGGTGTGAGAAGATCGATGTGGAACACTGGGTGGATGCTCCACTGCGTGGGAAGTTCTAATCGATAATTGATAGGTGACATCACCTGATTGATTTTAAAGGGTCCGTGCCGCCTGGCCGCAAGCTTGGCGGTAGGTTGATTGGTACGGAGGTGTTTCCCTTCTAACCACACGAGGTCGCCCACGCTGAAGCGTGGAGTGTGTTTGTGTTTCACCCATAAGTTCTGGGCCTTTTTCATCAGTTCCTGAGCTTCTTTTCGGGCTTCTCGGAATTGCGCTACTCGAGTCTCGACTCGAGGGATTGCTGATGTCTTATCCGTCCAATCAGTGCGCGGGTCGTATCCCATAAGGAGATGGAATGGGGACTTCCTTGTGTGTTCGTGCGCCCAATTGTTATGCGCGAATTCGGCCATTGGTAGGAAGGCCGCCCAGTTATCTTGCCGTTCATTTGCCCAGAACCTTAGATATTGCTCGAGCCATTGATTGGTGCGTTCCGATTGTCCGTCAGTTTGGGGGTGATAGGCCGTTGATATGTTTTGCGTGATATCCAATATACGGCATAATTCTCTTGTGAACTTGGACGCGAAGCGGGGGTCTCGGTCGCTGATAATCTTGCCCGGTAGGCCAAACCTCTTGAACACGTGGGTTACATACAACGCGGCGGTTTCTTCTGCCGTAATTTCTTCGATGCAGGGGATGAAGATGGAGGCTTTCGTGCAGTCGTGATCTGTGATTGTGAGTATAGAGTCGTAGTCGTCTGATTTCGGTAATTTGGTTATGAAATCGAGCGCTATAGTCTCAAAGGGGTTTGCGTCAGGGATAGGTGTGATTGGATTGAGAGCGGCACGTATCGGTCTTGTGTTGACTTTGTGTCTCTGGCATTCCGCGCATCCCTTCACGTATTCCTTAGTGTCCTCGTTCACTTCTGGCCACCAGTATTGTCGTTGTACGAGTTGTTGGGTCCTTTTAATCCCGGGGTGTCCGTGAATTGGCGAGTCGTGATGCTTTGCGATAAGGTTCCGCTTTTCGGTTTCATCTCCAGTTACGACCCGTTGGCTTTGTCGGTACCAGGTTCCGTCTATTCTTTTGAGGTTCTGGGAGTCAATCCAGTGTCTCAGTTTGTCCTCTTCCTGTGGTGGGTTTTGTTCGTATGTGATTTGTGTTGCTCGAACGAATACGTCCTCGGGTAGAACTACGACATCCCGGTTATCGTTTTCTCCTTGGTCGTAATCGGGTCGTCTTGACAGTGCGTCCGCTCGGCCGTTGTTCTTTCCTGGGATATGGTGAATTTCAAAGTTGTATTCCATTAATTCCAGTACTTCCCGAGCGACTCTTCTGCTTATCTTTTGTGGGTCTTTCCAATACTGGAGATTCATGTGGTCCGAGAACACTTTGATCTTGTGCGGCGATCCGGCTAGTAGCGGTCTCCAGTGTCGAAGTGCCTTTACGATAGCTAGTAATTCCAGGTCATAGATGTCGTAGTTTCGTTCCGCCTCACTCAGCGTCGCAGAGTAGTAGCCTACTGGGTGTCTTTTCCCGTCTTTCTTCTTTTGGAGTAGGACTGCTCCGACGGCGAACCCTGACGCGTCAACCTCCAGTTTGAACTGATCCAGTAGGTTAGGGTGTGCCAGTACCGGCTCGGTGGTTACCAAGGTCTTTAGTTTTTCAAACGCTTGGTGTTCGTCTTTTCCCCAAGTCCAGTCGGTGTCTTTTCGCGTTAGTCGGTTGAGGGGTCTCGCCAGTGTTGCAAATCCGCGAATGAATAGTCGGTAAAAATTGCAGAAGCCTAGGAATGAACGTACGTCCCGGACTTTCGTTGGCGTTGGCCAGTTTTTGATACCCGCAATTTTGATCGGGTCCATGCGTGTCACCCCCTTTTCAAGAATTACCCCCAGGTAATCCATCCTTGGCGCATGGAACAGGCACTTTTCTGGTTTGAAGTATAGGTCGTGGTCCATTGCTACTTGGAGTACGTCGCTAACTGCATTGATATGTGCTTGTAGACCCACGCCTTCGTGTGTTGATATACCGATGTCGTCCATGTAGACTCGGATGGTGGTTCCGAGTAGTTCCTGTCGCGCGATGGTGTCTCCCATTATGTCGTTCATCATGTTTTGGAAAGTGGCCGGCGAATTAGTAAGTCCGAAGTACATGACGAGGGGTTCAAATAATCCGTACCGCGTTTTGAACGCTGCTTTCGGTTCGTCGCCGGGTTTGACTCGGATATTATTGTATCCCCATCGTACGTCCAATTTGGTGTATATTTCTCCGTTCCCCAGGTCGTTGATGAGTTCCGACATCAGGGGGAGCGGGTATTGGTTTCAGATGGTATATGCGTTGATTTTTCGGTAGTCTTGGACCGGTCTTAGTTTTCCGTCTTTCTTTTTGATGAAGAAAAATGACGATGCGTATGGAGATTTGGATGGTCTGATGTAACCCATCTTGAGTTGCTCGTCTAGCCATGTTCGTAGGTGTTTGTCTTCTTCTTGCGACATTGGGTATACTTTACAGTCGATTGTTGCAGGCGTGTTTGGTTTGAATTCGATCGCGTGATCCCAGGGTCGTGACGGAGGAAATCGGTGTGAGGCTTCTTCGTCGAAGATCTTTGCGAACCGTCGGTATGGTTCCGGGATTTCGAGTGCCGTGGTGTGTTGGTTGGCCGCAATAGCTAGTTCCATTGCTGTGGTGCGGACATGGCATTCCTCGTTCAGTTCGGCCATGATGTCTTCGGCTTCTTCTTGGGTAATGGCTCTTGCGATTGTCGTTTGTGGGGTGATTGGGTTTATGGATCGAATGATGATCGGCATCGCGTCTTCGTGTATCACTGCGTGGGTCCAACTGATGGTTGGTTCGTAGGTTGCCAGCCATGGATATCCGAGTACGAGATCTTCGTTTCCGATGTCGGTGACGAGGAATCTCATGACCTTTCGTAGCCCTTTAGTCTGAACTTCCAGGTCGCTGAAGTGTGTGATCAACCCAGCTTTGTTTTCCATATTGTCTATATTCCATATTTTCCTCGCTCGATCGAGGGGTTGTAACCCTAATCCCATTCTTTTGGCGAATGCGGGTCGTATGAAGTTGTCTGTGGCTCCTGAGTCCACTAATCCTTTGATGTCGGCCATTGCGTAACTTGTTCGAATCGATACTGGAATTCTAAGAGACCTGAACCGAGTTACTATTACAGAGTTACAATTGACCGCCCTCACCCAGGCCGATGGGTTTAGGCGTCCTGAAAACCCTCCTTTCCCCACAATTCTTGGAGTACCAAATCTTTGACTTCGTCGCTTTCCCCGGCTATCCCAGTGAGCCAGTTTTGTGCCCTGTGTTGCGGTTGGACTATCGTTTGTGCGTTACTGGGTTCTGCCGGTTCCTGGGCGTAGTAGTCTGTGTCTGCCACTCTTCCGCGGACGGGAGGTCTGTCTCGTTGCGGCTTTCTTGGTTGGTAGCAGTCTCGTGAGAAGTGGCCCATTTTGTTGCAGTTGTAACAGACTACTTCCCTTATGTTTTGCCTCTGACCGCCTCCTCGTCCTCCTCCCCTTGGCATGAATGGGGGGCGTTGAGGGTGGTTCCGGTTCGGATCTCCTACTTCGGCGATGCACGCTCTTGTGCGGTCTGCCGAGGTATCCATGGGCACGTACTGCTGTTGCGGGGGTCGTTGAGGTGGTCCCCATGGGTTTCGTTGGGGGTTCCATCGATTGGTAGGTGGTAGTGGAGGGGGTCGGATGCCTTTATGGTTGTCGAGTCTTGCTCGCATGTGAATGAATTGTCTCTGCCTCCGGAGTGCACATGTCTTCCAGCCTTCGAACGTGGTTGGTTCGTCTAATTCGTATACTTTGGTGAAGAGGCCCGGTGGAAGTCCCGCCGTAAAGCGGTCGATGGTTTGAGCATCGTCGAGTCGATAGTGAGCCCTTCTTACGAGTTGTTTGAATTTGGTGACGTATGAGTCGAGGTCTCCGTTAAGTACTTTGAACCCTTTTTGTAGTTCGGCTTGGGCTTGTTCCTCCTCCAACATATTGGAGAATCGTTCCGCGAATTTGTCAGTGACATGGGTCCATAGAGCGGGGTCGTGTTGATGCGTACCCGTGCGTAATTGCGTATTGAGCCATTGAAGTCGTTCCAATGTCCATTCACTGACGTTTATTCCCTTGATGTAACCGAGGAAGAGGAGTGCTCGGCGGTAGCAGTTGACCATGATTGGTGCCTCGAGGTTGGTTCCCCAATAGATATGCCATTGGGTGAGGAACAACTCATATTTAGTGCGGTCTCCGTCAAATATGGTCGGCGGTTCACCTGATAGTTTGTCCGATCCATTCGGCTCTCCGGGTGCTCTTCCTCTGGGTGCTCCTCCTCCGGGAAATTCTCCTCCGGGAAATCCTCCTCCGGGTGCTCCTCCTCCGGGAAATTCCCCTCCGGGGAATCCGCCTCCTCTGGGGAATCCTCCTCCGCCGGGGAGTTCTCCCCCTCCTGGGAATCCTAGGAATGGTTGTCTGGGTAGGGGCCTTGACGCGTTTCTGTTGCTTGGTGGATCAGGTTGATCTGGTCCTATGGCTCGGTATAACGCTGCGTCGTCATCGTTCAGTCGATGGCCTGTCTGTGGGTTAATGGGGTTGATTATGGCTTCTGCTTCCGCTTGGATTCGTCGGGCTTCCTCTGTAGCTACGTCTTCTCGGGTTTGGGTGGTGGTGGCCATTTCTGGTGCGTGGATTTGGATAGTTTCGGGTTCGTCTAGGTGGAGTGACTCAGCTTGTCTGATAATCTGCCCTCCTACAGCTCCTAATGAGCTGTTTTCTTGTCCTGTGGTTTCTGACCTTTCCTCCTCTTCTTCTGAGTCGGATTCCGATGGTTCCGTATTTGGAGCCCCGTCGATGCGTCCCCACTGTGCCCTGTTGGGTACTTCCCTTGCGTCTATATCGCAATTGTAGGTTCTTCCTGCTGGTCTTACTACGTCCCAGCGATTGTCTATGGGGTTCCACGTAACTTCCGTCCAACAGATGTTTTCGAAGTTGAACTCAACTGGTCGGAAGCGAGTCGGTCCTCCCGCAAAATCTACAAAGTACCCGGTGTCCCCTCTGTATTCTCTCCAATGAGCTGCTCGTAGGAATTGTTCTGGTACGTTTCGATCTCCTCTTCTTTCAAGGGAGTAGGGTTGGAAATTGGTCCACTGGTCTCGAGTTGTGAACGCCACAGTGAGAGATCTTGGTCTTAATGTAACGCCACCACGAGCGTTAGGTCCGACTTGGACTTCGAGAGGGTATTCACAACTTAGCTTCGCGATAACGCCGGTTGGTCACGTGCCCTATACCATTGTCCGTGACAAGGTAGACGTCGGCTTCGAATAGATGAAGAGAGAAAGGAAGAGAGAGGAGAAGAGAAAGGAGAAGTCGGTCTGAGGAGCCCGAGTCTGTGATGCGAGAAGAGAGTGGTGATTGCAAGAAGACCAAGATGGTGTATCTTGGTCTTTCACCGCCATTATTTATACATATGCGAGGTGGCTTTAAAGCTCCTCTCCAACCCAGTGACCAGTAGCGGTAACGACTCAAACCCTACTACACCGATCCTAGGACTGAGTCATGACACAAACACATGTGACTACAGCCCTCCACAAGATAAGTCCGAGGCCGATTACTCCTCTACTCCGCTGACCACGTGCGTAAGTAAGGGTCCACGTCCGAAACCGTAACACGTGTTGTCGTTACGCCGAACTGTCGAATCCTTCTTCTTGCGCAACTCCGGTGTGTAAAACTCGAGCATCGGGTTGAGGTCTGTGTCCGTCTCCTCTGAGTACCTCGCTATGGGGATCGAGGACGTTGGATGGTACGACTCTAGTGTTTTCATGGCTTTCTGTAGCTGCAGTTGTAGCCGGTCGAGGTATTTGACGTCGTTGTCTTGCCTGGCGATGCTATGAGGTGTCGCCGAACCGTTGTACTCTCCATCGTTGTCTGCGTCGATCCTGGTACCAGTCGTCTGTATCTCTTTTAGACGTCTTGTATCCTCCCAGTTGCGCTCGTCGTCGTGCTTCGTTGGCTGTGTACTCTGCAGGTAGTTCTGCAACACCGTCATCTCGCCGACAATGCTTGCGTTGGTGAGGTCGTTTGGCGTCGGTGAAACCAGTGGAATGGGCGAAAACCGTGAAAGCCGTGAAATTACCCCCCTCCTTAAGCTGTCATCTTCCATGATGACCAAGCGAGGTAGAACGTGATTAATGCCGGTTGCAGGACATAGTCCAGGGTCGCATGACGGAGTCTTCCCGTATCGGCCTCCTAGTGTACACGACTGGATGTCGGTGAGGGCCACGGGGCGCAGCGTGGGCACGGTTCGGGGCCACACGTGCCCATGGTTCGCTGGTCTGGTCATGGGCCTACTTGCCCGGGCGTCGTCGTGTTGGCGAGTGCCGAAGTTGTCCGCACTGTATGTGTGGAGCGTGTCAGCCGCCCCTGGGTTGTTGGCCTGCGGGTTGCTATCCGCTACGGAGGCGCGGAAGGCTGTTGTATCAATGACGGGTAGGTCGATGCAGCCGAGGTAGAACCCCTAGGAGAACCGCTGCATGGTAGGGGTCGCGTGACCAATATCGGTGAGGGTGGTAAAACTGTAGGGTAACGGTGTCATAGTCTTTAATGACAATGCATCGTCCGGGAGCGGGCGGTGGTGTCGTACTACGCTAGGGACAGTAGCGAAAGCGTCAACTGAGGCACGGTTGTCGTACAGATTGCCCACGCTTTGACTACTCGGTAGGAAATGTTGTGAGGGTATATTCCCCTCCCATAGCCTTCGTCCAAGGCCTTCGCCGAGGGCACGTTTGCAATGGTGTATCTCTCGCACTGGGAGATCTGCCACCTCGACCTCTGTGCGGCTGAAGTGCCGTGCGTCTTGTATAAGTTGTGCCGCCCGAATCGGTGCTGTCAAGAAGGTCTGACAGGGATGCAAAAATGGGGACGGGACTGGGACATCCTTGGTTGAGGAACGTCCTCTTCTGACGGTGCGTGTGAGCAGAGGAGGTAGTGGTGGGTCAGTGCCCCGTTTTATCGACGTGGGGGGTACTGCGGTCTCGTCAACGATGAGCCCCCTGCTTGCCGATGTCTGGGTCTTGTCCCCGGGACAATTCTCCTGTCGGTTGTCCGTAAGAGCGTAGCCGAAGTTGTTGCGTAGCTCCGAGCCTTCCTCATTGTTTTCCCCTGGCAAGCGTCCGTCGCACTCGTCGTCCGGGTCGTTGGGTCCGTATGTCCAATCTTCGTCGCCCTCGTCGCTGTCCTCCGTGGGTTTGTTGTCCATGCGTGTTGCAGTAGAGTTGCCCCGCAAGTCTTCTTGCTGATCATCCCGGAGGACCGGTGTTGTTGCGATGCGTTCTTGAGTTCTTCCAGGACTGTGCGACAATGAGTTTATACGATGCGTGCGTGGTGTTGTACCGTGATGGTGCGCCGGGGACGGTGGCACCGTTGCCGGTGTCGTTGTGTAGAAGTGAACGCGTCCTAGACCGCGCAACTCCTTCTCTCTTTTTCCTCGGGATTCGCCCTTGTCGTGCCCTTCATCGATGAAGGGCAGGGCGTCGTGCTGTGCTTCCCCGTCGATGCTGGTTGCTTTGCTGTCGTCGTCATCTCCTAACAGTTGTTCGTCGTCCTGCTTATTGTCCTCCTTGTGATCGCAGGACTTGTCGTCCTCGTGTTGCGGATAGACGGCCAGGTTGTCTGAGTACACCCGCTGTAGCGAGATCTCGTACTTGTTGCGTTCTTCGTCCTTGAGGGATTGTGCATCATCTCGTTCTCCCTCGTCGAAGTCCGATACCCCATCGTCGTCGTCGCTTTCCAATGGACGTTTTTCTTCCTCATCGTCCAAGTATCTTGGTTTGCACGTGCGATCTGTGAGTCCGTTATACGGGTTGGAGAGGGTATCCTCTGCATTCAGCGGTTTGTCTGGATCTTCGAGTTCGTCTGGCCCGTACACGGGTCCGTATCGTGCGTCGCTTCTTCTCGGTATATCGTCATCGCCATCGCCATCCCCTAGGAGTCGACTTAGCATATCTTCCCGGTCGTCTCTCGTGAAGGCATCCCACAGCTCTTCGTCATCTAGCGTGTCGTCCGGTGCTAACGTTTTGTCTGTCTGCGCGCTGAAGAGTTGGACTGATCCGAGCGTGTGGACGAGGTCGGTTGTGACTGTAAGGTTTGTTTCCTCTTCGCATACCTCTGGGCGGTCATTTCTACCGTCGTTATCAGACGAATTGATTGCAGGGCGCGTTTTCACCTCGCATGCTGTCGGACTGTCGCGGTTTCGATGTCTCCTGATTTGTGTCAGTATCTTCCCCAGATCTGTTTTGGTGAGTGGGGTGTTGTCTGGGGAGAGGATCTCTTGCAGCTCTCCCCGCTCTTCGTCCGTAATCGTGTCGATGGCCGCGATGGGGTCGTCTTCCCCTAGGTCGTCCGGTGTGGGTTCGACCGAGACGTCCCCTTCGTCTTCACGGGTCCATCGTCCCTCCATGAGGTATCGGGAGACCGCGTCGTGTCTCTCCTCATCGGTGAGGAGCCCGAGGGTTTCGCAGTAACGTTCGGCTACGCGTACAGGGTCTACCGGATGCCGTAGATGCACCTGTCTTGATGACTGTTCATCGTCAGGGAGGTTGTGGCCTTCTGCGTTGTTCGTTGTCATACGGTGCGGGGGATTCATCTCTTCGTCTTCTCCCTCATCGTCCTCATGTGGTGCCCCCTCGGTATTGCGCGTTGGGGTTGACGGACATGCGTCCTCTTTCGTAGGTCCGCTTTCGGTTTCGGCGGTCTCTGGTTGTGCCTGTTGCTTGTTGGACGGTGCGTTAGGATCCAAGGGCGTGTGTGGGGTTATCCCGACGTCTGTTGCCTCTCGTATCCACCTAAGCAGCTGTACCATCCTAGGCGATCGTGTACGAGCCACTCCGGAGACGTCTGACTGCGCGTCGAGACGTCTCGTGAGCGGTGTCACCCCGGGATCGGGTGACGGGATGGGGAATGGATGTGCGTCTCCGCGCGTAGACTGATCTACGTGGGCTTCGACTTCGACGGTTGACGACTGTCGTTCGGTTATCGATAGGTCGGGTCTTGCGTTTACAAGCCTCTTTCGGTCCTTTGATACGTCTGTCGGTGCCGTTGTCTCGGGTCTTCGTGAGATTGTTGTGACGTCTTTGTTGCCTCTCTGTCTCCGTGGGTCGGCGTTTTGCTTTCGTTTGCGGGTGACTGTCGTCCAGTCGTTTGTCGCGGTGAATCCCAGGACGTCGTCACACATCGCTTCCGAGTTGAGTGCCGCATATTGGTTTCGTCCCGCGTTGGTTGACTTTGTCGTGAGCTGGGAGGTACTGCTCTGGTAGCCTCCATTGTCTGCACGTGTGGTGTCCGGGCGCAGGTTGGTCTCGTGCTGTCGAATCGTGACTTCGTGTTCGCCGGGAGTGTCCGTTCGCTGCGATTGTTTCTGTTCGCGAACGTGTCGCGTCTGGAGTTGCCAGCGTCGCTGCAGTAGCGCGGTTATGATTTGCAAGTCTCGTTCGAGATCCGCGTCGTCGTCGTCGGTTGTGGGTTCCCGCACCATACGTTCCGCGGGAGTCCGGTTGTTGTTTGTCGTAGGGCTACGCGCGAATGGTATTCGCTGTCCGTGCTGTGACCGTGGTGTCTGTCGTGTCCGTCGGGTCATGCCGTTGTCGTTCGTTGTGGGTTCCCACGCCATACGTTCCGCGGGAGTCCGGTTGTTGTTTTCGGGTATGGTTAGTCGTAGGCTAGCCATCGTGTCGTTTGTCGTTGAGCTCCGTGTGAATGTCATTTCGCTATCCGTGCTTGTAACCGCGGTGTCTGTTGTGTCCGTCGGGTCGTTCGTTGGTGTCGGTGTCCGCGTGCAATGCGTATCACGCGGGGTCGGTAGAAGGGATCTGAGTCTTATGTTACGATCACCCGGATCGTTCCAAGACGTTCGTATATTCGTTTAGAGTCCGAGGGATGTTCTGCAAGTCGCAACTTTATCTGCGTCGTTGTTCAGAGTCACAGCGACTCTGTGTTGTGTCGGTTGGCCGGGCCGGGTCGCTTAGCTAAGCGAAGAGCGTCGGGACTCGAGGGAGTAAGAGAAAGGAACAGTGGGCTATATTGTTAAAAGACTCAGATGAGGACTACATAGTAAACTACAGGCTGCTTTTATATCATACAAGACTATGGTTTTCTGTACTATTTTATGAGGACACGTAAGTGCCAGCACACAGGCAATCTTGCTGGCGCTGTGAGCTGGCAGCCAGCTCATCAATATGAGTCACTGTCCAAATCGGGAAACGCTTACGCGGCGTCGTGTCACGTGATCGTGACATATGGGGTGTAGGCAGCGTCAGGGTTCATGTCCGGGATTCCAGCCTCCTGGGACGGGACAGTCAAATTGTCGAGGATGATCTGAGAAGGGGGGCGAACGGGCACAGTGGTGACGATGGGTGTTTCCGACATGAGATTTCCTGGGATGATCATGGGTGACGAGAATGAGCGGGGGAAGTGCATCCTTTTATATCTTTCGTCCAGCCCCTTCGGCGGTAGGATTTTGCCGATAGAATTCGGCGATTAGGTCAGGTGCGTGGTGGACGTTATCGAGTGGTTCCCACGAGCTGTCACTCATGGGAAACCCCTTCCACTGGATCAGGAATTGAAGTTTGCGCCCTCGGCCGTGAAGGCGAGATTGTAACACGCGCGCCACTTCGAACTCTTCTTCTCCTTCGATAAGGTCAGGTGGAGGTCTCGTGAAGTTAGCTCCATGGAGTTCCATCTCCTTGTATGGCGTAAGGAGGTTTGCATGGAACACGGGATGTATCTTCCACGTCTTCGGAAGATCTAGTTCGTATGAGACCGCTGATAAGACTTTCTTGATTCGGAATGGTCCGTGGCGTTTCGGTGCGAGCTTTGCGGTGGGGTAGAAGGTTCGGAGGTTCGTCCCCTCCAACCATACTTGAGCGCCTTCTAGATAAGGTATGAAGCGCGTCTTCCCCCTTTTCGCCATAAGCTCTTGCGCGTGCCTGATGCAATCTTGCGCGTGCTGGCGTCTATCACCCATCTCTTCTAATCGTTGATCAACAGACGGAGTTGATGTGGGTTTTGTCGTCCACGTGGTACGTTGTTCCCACCCCATGATCAACGAGAAAGGGGAGTGTTTGGTCGTGGTGTTTGGCCACGAGTTGTGCGCGAATTGCGCTACTGGAAGTGCCTCCGCCCAGTTATCCTGTTGTACGTTGCTCCAGTGACGGAGGTACTGTTCCAGCCACTGGTTAGTGCGCTCCGACTGCCCATCAGTCTGCGGGTGATATGCGGAGGAGATGTTCTGACGGATCCCCAGCATCTTACACAAGTCCTTCATAAAGGCAGACGTGAAGCGTGGGTCTCGATCCGTGATCATCTTTCGGGGAATGCCGTAGTGTGGATAGACATGGTGAAGGTAGAGCCGTGCCACTCCTTCCGCCGTGATCGTCTCATTACACGGGATGAAGATGGCCACTTTCGAGCAATCGTGGTCGGTGATGGTGAGAATGGAGTCGTATCCATTCGACGGGGGTAGCTTCGTGATGAAGTCCATTGTTACGATTTCAAATGGTTCCGCGTCAGGGTCTGTAGTGATGGGGAAAAGGTGTGGCTTTTGTCAGTGGGGGTTGATCTTGTTGGCTTGGCACGTCGCACAGCCCTTGACGTAGTCCTCCACGTCCCTCCGCATGTTCGGCCACCAGTAGTCGCGTCGCACCAACTCTAGCGTGTTTGCGATGCCTGGGTGGCCCATGCTTGGCGTGTCGTGGAAGAAGGTAATTACCCCCCGTTTAAGATCGTTGTCGCCCACGACAACGAGAGCATCTCCTTTCCACCAGAGTCCTTGGTGCTTTTTCAGATTGTGGGGTTTGACCCACGTGAGGACGGCTTTCTCGTCCATGTTTTGCGCTATTTGCGTCCAGATGTCCATATCGTGCATTGACATCTGGGTCGCGCGTATAAATTGGTCAGCGGGGAGGACGATGACGTCGTTGTTGTCCTCCTCGTTGGGCTCATAGTCAGCTCGTCACGAGAGGGCGTCCGCGCGACCGTTTTTTATACCAGGTACGTGCTTCAGTGTGAAGTTGTACTCCGATAACTCCAAAAACTCGCGTGCCACTCTTCGGCTGATTTTTTGGGGGTCTTTCCAATACTGCAGATTGGCGTGGTCGGTGTGGATGATAATTTTGTGAGGGGAGCCGACCAGGTAGGTACGCCAGGCTCGTAGCGCCTTAACTACCGCTAGTAGCTCTCTGTCATAAATGTCGTAGTTGCGTTCCGCTTCCGTTAGTGATTCAGAGTGGAACGTGACCGGGTGCATGCGTTGATCGGGTCCTAATTGGTTAAGTACTGCCCCAAGGGCTACGTTGGACGTGTCTACCTCCAGCTCAAATGGTTTCGTGAGGTCGGGAAAAAGGAGTGTAGGTTCTCGGCCGATGCTTCGTCTAATATTATCGAACGCATCCTGCTGGTCCTGGTCCCAGCGCCAGGGGGTGTCTTTCTTTGTGAGGTCGTGCAGCGGGCGGGCGAGGGTGGAGAATCCTTGGATAAACCGCCGATAGAAGTTACAGAAGCCGAGGAAGGCGCGCACTTCCTTGAGGCTTTTCGGAGCCGGCCATTCCAGGACTCCCCGTACCTTAACGGGATCCATCCGGACATTCCCGTGCCCGATGATGAGCCCGAGGTATTCGATCTCTAATACCTCGAACTCGCATTTCTCTGGTTTAACGTATAGGTCGTGCTCTTCGCAGAGGCGCAGTACCTCATGCAGCACGTTCCAGTGTTGGGCGTGGTCAAGGGCGGTGGCGATTAGGATGTCATCCATATAGACGATCACAAGCCCGAGCAGGATAAGGTCTCGGAAGATGTAATCCATCATCGCCTGGAAGGTCGACGGGGAGTTAGTAAGGCCAAAGTACATGACCAGGGGTTCGAATAGTCCCCGGTTCGTCTTAAATGCTGCCTTGTGCTCATCTCCCGGTTTGACTCGTACATTGTTATAGCCCCATCTGATGTCGAGCTTGGAGAACAATTGGGCTCCTCGTATGCGATCGATGAGTTCGGGGATAAGGGGAAGAGGATAGTGGTTTCGGACGGTGATCTCATTCAGCCGCCTGTAGTCTTGGACGGGTCTCAGCTTCCCATCTTTCTTTTTGATAAAGAAGAATGGTGACGTGTAAGCGGACTTGGAGGGTCTGATATACCCCTTGTCAAGCTGCTCAGTGAGGAACGTGGTAAGCGCCTCTTCTTCGCTTTGTGCCAGCGGGTGTGATGACTCACTGTCACTCGACAGTAGAGGCACAACAGGGGAAGCGGAAGACCGGGGGTGGTGGAGAACTCGAGGCGTAGCACAGGACAACTGTGATGAGGACGCTTGGCTCAACAGACAGAACTTGCAGACTTGCAAGGGATAGTGGCGCTTAGTACTTGAACCGCAGTCAAGTAGCTGAAGGGGCACTGTGCGCGAAGAGGAAGAAGAGGCAGGCGGAGATTGTAAACAAGTGGATTAAGACAAGTGGACAGTCTGAGGGACTGTCCGTTGTAACGCGCTAGCTTATATACCTAGGGACATGGTCTGTGCGTAACTTTAGGGCAGGCTTAGGGCCGCCCACGGGTGCTGCGGAATACTGCGCTTTGCTGCGCAATGGAACGTTCGAGAGATATCTAATAATAGTGTCCAATGGCGATAATACGTGTGACTGCGCCGCAGTCGATCACGTCATAGAGATGACTGCTCCGCAGTCCAATAGGAATAATCACCGGAGTGGTACGACTGCTCCGCAGTCGATGATGTTATGATGATTTGACTGCTCCGCAGTCCAATCAGAATAATCCAGGGGATGGTACGACTCTTAGTTGTCAGGTGACTTGATAAACGATGGGAGATCACGTGACAGATCACGTGATCGTCGGAGTACGAAATTCAAACTCCGAATCCGGATTTCCCCTTTAGGAAGGTGATTACATAAGACCGGGCCGGTGCAGACCGGTCTTAGACGCCTGAGTCGCAAACCAACTTTATAGGTTCGTGACAGTATCCCCTTTTTAACGCTGTGCTGCACTGACAGCACTGGTTGACTTTCTTGGGTTTTAGGGGCGCTGGGGTGGTCTTTGTGGGAACTCCTAAGACCAGGTCACGGGGGTAGGTTATGGGGCCAGGAACTCTTTTGGAGTCAGGATATTCCTTCCACTTGATCGGGTTCGGTACCCCTTTCTTGTTTGGTGGTACTTTGGATTGTAAGATCTGTTCAACTTCGTAATGTTCGTCCTCTCCTTTTGGACAATCTCGGGAGGTGGTTGGGTGAAGTTGGATTTGTGGATATCGTTCGTGTGATATGGGGAATCAGGGTCTTTGTGGAAGACTGGATGTGTATGCCATGTCATGGCATCGTGGGGTGGGCTTGAGCTTGGGACGCGTAGTGTGGATGTTGGTTCTTTCCAACCGGGCTAAGTCTCTAGACTTTTGAATTTTCAGGGTAGTACTTGTGACTTGGAATTTTGCATGAATTCTGCCGTTGGGGAACTTGTGTTGCCATAGGAATGAATTGATGGCCTCAGAAGTGAACGCTCGTTCCTCAGGTTCTACTGCATCAGTAGTCAGGATTATAGCATCTTGGCTTGGTAGGGGTTTAATTATTGATTATGGTGTCTTGAGTTTGGGTTGCCAGGGTACTCGTGTGTGAACCGCCATACTGACTTCTCTTGTCATATGTCTGTGTGTGTTGGATGTGTCACGGGGAAGTGGTCTGTCGGGGTACTCGGGTGTTGGAATGCCATACTGACTTCTCTTGTCATATGTCTGCATATCTTGGATTTATTGTTGCAGGGTTCGTGGTTGCAAGGGGGTGACACCAGGGTACTTGGATGTGGGACGCCATATTGATTCTTCTGTCATATGTCTGCGTGACTCGGATTCGATGTCGCCAGGAAGTGTTGGTGGTTACTTGGGTTCAGGATGCTCGGGTAGGAGCGCCATACTGACATCTCTTGTCATATGTCTGCGCATCTTTGATTTGATGTTGCCAGGGTACTTGGATGTGGGGCACCATACTGACTTTCTTGTCATGTGTCTGCGTATCTCAGGTTTGATGTTACTGGGTTTCCAACGCCATACTGACTACTCTGTCATATGTCTGCGTGTTTTGGGTTCATTGTTGCAATAGTTGGGAAGTGTCTTTTGCACTTAGGGATTCGGGTTGTCTCGGAGAAGTGTCTTCTACACTTGGGTGTTCAGGTTGCCTCGGGGAAGTGTCTTCTACACTTTGGGGATCAGGTTGCCGTGGGGAAGTGTCTTTTACACTTGGGTTTTTGCAGGGTCGCCAGGAAGTGTCTTCTACACTTGAGTGTTCAGGTTGCCTCGGGGAAGTGTCTTCTACACTTTTTGTACGATATTGGCTTGAAATATCTGTATTCAGGAGCGCTTGTTTTCCATCTTCATTCGCTATCCCCTTTGTAAGGCCTGGACGCCCGGACAGCAACATGGATTTTGACGGAGTTGTGGATGAAGATGGTGGATAGGAGGCCGCATCAGCAAACCCTGGGCCACCCCAGAAATTCCTGTAGTGATGGTAGAGACTGTAGATGTCATAGATGTCACAGTTATTTGGTAGTAGATTGGTAGAGACTTGGTAGAGACTTGGTAGCAAACCTTTAGACATGGTAGAGACTGTAGATGCTGTAGATACCATAGTTATTTGGTAGTAGACTGGTAGAGACTTGGCAGTGTGACTAGAAATTAAGCTAGAAATCTGGTAGACATGGTAGAGACTATATGTGTTGCAGACATCATAGCCACTCAAGATTGGTAGTTGATTGGGACACCTGG
The DNA here is from genome assembly GCA_021527775.1 of Lactarius sanguifluus. Taxonomy (NCBI): domain Eukaryota; kingdom Fungi; phylum Basidiomycota; class Agaricomycetes; order Russulales; family Russulaceae; genus Lactarius; species Lactarius sanguifluus. The sequence goes on from JAKEYF010000279.1 coordinate 19,047, forward strand.
TAGCAAACCTGTAGATGTGGTAGATATTGTAGATATAGTAGATGTCAGTAGTAGTTGCAGACTTGTAGCTGTTGTAGTCATGGTAGTGGTGGTAGATGTGGTAGTGGTGGTATATGTGGTAGTGGTCAAGGTAGTGGTGGTAGATATGGTAGCTGTTGTAGTTACAGTAGACTGTGGTAGACTGCAGGTAGAGTTGTAGGCTGCATGTAGACTGTGGCAGTGCTGCAGCAGTGCTATGCAGAACATAAATCTCTCTACCAGCACTACAGAAACTGTGGGCCACTATGGCCTCTACATAGTGCTGCTGCAGACTTCCACAGACTACTGTAGTGGCCCACAGTTTGTTGATGCCTTTGGCAGGTAGCACAAGTTCAGAAAGTTATACAAGTCCAAATAGTCAAATATCTCTTACCAAATCTATTGGTCATAAGTTATCATAGTCAAGTCACACCAAATCACAGTCACACCATCTATGCATAAAAATAATATATTATTTAAAACAAATACATGATATTAGTACTACTGTAGGGAGGTGGAAGTGCCATAGATGGCGTGGATGGGAGGCGCGGATGGGGTCGGGGTCGTGACGGGTCGGCGGGGTGTTGCATGCCGCGTTGGGGTGACGTGGCAGGTCGGCGGTGGCAGGGTCTTGGTGTGGCGGTGATTCGGCGTGTGGCGGGGTGTTGCGCGCTGTGTCGGGGTGGCACGGGGGTCGGTGGTGGCTGGGGCCTTGCGTGCCACGTTGAAGGGGTGTGGCGGGTCGGCGGGGTCTTGGCGTGTGTTGGGTCGGGGTGGCAGTGAGTCGGTGGGTGGCGGGGTCTTGCGTGCCGTGTCGGGATGGCGTGGGGGTCGGTGGCGGCTGGGCCTGGCATGCCGCATTGAGGCGGCGTGGCGGGTTGGTGGGGTCTTGGCGTGTGTTGGGTCGGGGTGGCAGTGAGTCGGTGGGTGGCGGGGTCTTGCGTGCTGTGTCGGGATGGCGTGGGGGTCGGTGGCGGCTGGGCCTGGCATGCCGCATTGAGGCGGCGTGGCGGGTTGGCGGGGTCTTGGCGTGCCGTGTTGGGTCAGCGAGGTGGGTTGGCGGTGGCGGGGTGGCGGGGCAGGATGGAGGTGGCTCGCGTGCACGAATGGGCTGCAATCTCCAGGGTGAGCGGGAAACAAAAAGAAGAAAACAAAGAAAAACTTATCTTAATCATTCGGCCAAAGGTCTTGCGCCGTGTTGGGGCGGCGAGGTGGGTTGGCAGTGGTGGGGTGTCGGAGCAGGATGGAGGTGGCTCACGTGCACGAATGGCGGTGAGCAGGAAAAAAAAAAAAGAAAAAAAAACTTATCTTATACATTGGGTCGAAGGTTTTGCATGCCGTGTTGGGGCGGCGGGTTGGCGGTGGCAGCGTGTTGCGAGCCATGTCGGGGCGGCGTGTTGGGGTGGGGACGAATGGAAGCGGCTCGCATGCACGAGGGGGCGGCAATGGCCTGCAACGTTCAGGTTGAGTGGGAAAAAAAAAGAAAAAAAAAACAGAAACATATCTTGTTGCACTGCGACTAAGCCCAGTGCGTCATCTGCCGCGTCTTGACCACGAGTGAGGATGAGAGAGGGGCTTGAAAGGATGGGTCTGGGGAGGCCAGACGAGGGGTGGAAGTGGGAGCACAGGCAGCAGGAGTAAGGTGGGAGATACGTCGTGTCGAGCGGAGGCTTTATCTGTGGCGTGGGAATGTGTGTCGTTGACCCGTTTCTCCCGTATACGGGCAAGTTTTTTTTTAATGTTCTTCTCTTACCACCACGCCGTTATTCCACGCGGACCATCCCCACAGCTACACAAGATAGAGGACATGGCTGAGGACGAGCTGGCCTTCGGCCCAATGCACAAGATATGTTCTTTTTTTTTCTCTTTTTTTTCTTCGTTCCGCTCACCTCACCTTCAACGTTGCAGGCCATTGCCGTCCCCTTGTGCACGCGAGCCGCTTCCATTCGTCCCTGCCCCAACACGCCGCCCCGACATGGCTCGCAACACGCCACCACCACCAACCTGCCGCCCCAACATGGCATGCAAAACCTTCGACCCAATGTATAAGATAAGTTCTTTTTTTTTTTTTCTTTTTTTTTTTTCCCGCTCACCGCCATTCGTGCACGCGAGCCACCTCCATCCTGCTCCAACACCCCACCACCGCCAACCCACCTCACCGCCCCAACACGGCGCAAGACCTTTGGCCGAATGATTAAGATAAGTTTTTCTTTTGTTTTCTTCTTTTTGTTTCCCGCTCACCCTGGAGATTGCAGCCCATTTGTGCATGCGAGCCACCCCCATCCTGCCCCGCCACCCCGCCACCGCCAACCCACCTCGCTGCCCCAACACGGCGCAAGACCTTTGGCCGAATGATTAAGATAAATTTTTCTTTTGTTTTCTTCTTTTTGCTTCCCGCTCACCCTGGAGATTGCAGCCCATTCGTGCACGCGAACCACCTCCATCCTGCCCCGCCACCCCACCACTGCCAACCCACCTCGCCGACCCAACACGGCATGCCAAGACCCCACCGACCCGCCACGCCGCCTCAACGCGGCACGCAAGGCCCAGCCGCCACCGACCCCCACGCCATCCCAACACAGCGCGCAAGACCCCACCACCCACCGACTCACCACCACCCCGACCCAACACATGCCAAGACCCTGCCGACCCGCCACGCCCCTTCAACGTGGCACGCAGGGCCCAGCCGCGACCGGCCCCCACGCCACCCCGACACGGCGCGCAACACCCCGCCACCCGCCAACTCACCACCACCCCGACCCAACACACGCCAAGACCCCGCCACATCGTGCAAGACCCCGCTGACCCGCCACGCCACCTCAACATGGCACGCAAGGCAACCACCACCAACCCCCATGACACGGTGCGCACGACCGCGCCACCCGTCGACTCACCACCACCCCAACAGGTACTCAGTACTTACAATGTACATATTTTAGCTTTTGTTTTTTGTACTGTAGTAATTGAAATATATATTTTTTATCTATCAAAAAGTGGGACTTTCCTGCTGGTGCACCAGCAGAAAGTTGGGAAATCCCTGCCAGTAACATGTGTTCTTACTGGTAGACTACAGTAGACTGTGGTAGACTATGGTAGACTACAGTAGACTGGGGTAGATTATGGTAGACTACAGTAGACTGGGGTAGATTATGGTAGACTACAGTAGACTGGGGTAGATTATGGTAGACTACAGTAGACTGGGGTAGATTATGGTAGACTACAGTAGACTGGGGTAGATTATGGTAGACTACAGTAGACTGTGGTAGACTGCAGTAGACTATGGTAGACTATAGCACTTGCTGGCATCAAAACTACAGTCATTAACTGGGTTGGTACAGTACTACAGTGAGATTGGTCAGACTGTGGTAGACTGTGGTAGACTGTGATAGACTGCAGGCAGAGTTGTAGACTGCATGTAGACTGTGGCAGTGCTGCAGCAGTGCTACACAGAACATAAACGTCTCTATCAGCACTACAGAAACTGTGGGCTACTATGGAGTGCTGCTGCAGACTTCCACAGACTACTGTAGTCAATAATTGGGTTGATATAGTAAGACTATGGTAGACTGTGGTAGACTGTGGTAGTAGGCCTGGATATGGTAGACTGTGGGTAGACTACAGCAGTGCTACAGCAGTGCTGCACAGAACATAAACATCACTACCAGCACTACAAGAACTGTGGGCTACTATGGCCACTATGTAGTGCTGCTGCAGACTCCTGTAGCAGCCCAGGGTTTGCTGATGCGGCATGGGACCGGAAAAAAAAAATTTGTGAAGGTGCAGGGTGCAACAGGTGTGTAGGAATATGGGGGCGGCACGTCTTGCGGAGTGGGGAATGTTGTCCTAGGAGGGTTGTAATGGGAGCGGCACTTCTTGCGGGAGGAAACAGTAGTTTTCAGGAGTGATGGAACAGCACGTTTTGCGGAATGGGAACGGCACTCGTGGGGGGACTGCTCGTCTAGCAGCGTTGTAGAATGGGGGCGGCACTTTTTGCGGGATGGAGATTGCACTACATGCAAAACATGGGAAGGGAGCGGCACTTCTTGCGGAAGGGGAATTTGTCAGGTTCAGGTGGTTCAGGATGATACTACGTTTTCTCATAGGTAGGGGTGAAGCATCTTTAGCTTGTTCCGGTTGTCATGGGGTCAGCACATCTTGCGGAGTGGGGGCTGCTTTTGTTAGCAGGGCTACGTGGATTGGCGGTAGGTTTTCAGGGTACTCGGGGAGGGACTCTTGCAATTTTTTGCAGATTAGAATTGAAGCATCTTTTAGCTTGTCCAGGGTTCGTCGAAGGGGGTACGTGCGTCGTCAGCAGGCAGGGTTGAAGCATCTTTAGCTTGTTCAGGGTTCGTTGAAGGAGGTACTGCGTCGTCAGCAGGCAGAGTTGAAGCATCTTTAGCTTATCCAGGGTTCGTCGAAGGAGGTACTGCGTCATTAGCGGGCAGGGTTGAAGCATCTTTAGCTTGTCCAGGGTTCGTCGAAGGAGGTATTGCGTCTTTCTAGCAGGCAGGGTTGAAGCATCTTTTAGCTTTTCCAGGTACGTTGAGGGTTTTACTGTGTCGTTAGTAGTGGCGTGAAGTGGAACGGCACATCTTTTGCGGAATGTGAACTGTATGTCGTACAGTGACACGAAGTGGGAACTGCGCTTCTTGCAGTGACATGAACCGGAAACGGGGGGACTGCATCTTTAGCAGTTGGTGCAAAGTGAAAGCGAGGGGACCGCATCTTTAGTGGTGAGGGTTGAAGCTTCATTGGCTTGCCCAGGTACTTGAGGATGAAGTTCTGCATCTTTAGCAGTCAGGATCCACATCTTTAGTGGAATGCGAAGGCCCTTTGCCGGCGTTCTTTCAGGTACTGATCTGTTCTTTTTAGATCGTGGTTAGCTTGACCAAGCCCATCTTGTTGGGCAATGGTTCGTTTATCTAGAAATTGAATGGTCAAGCCGTTCGCACGCACGAACCCATCATTGGAATGATGCTCTGCACTAATATCTCTTGCCAGATCGCTTCCATACTAGTGTCACCCTGAGTGCGATAGGAAGGCATACGCCTATATCGTCTCTACTGGTACAAGCTCATCTCTGAGTTCTCTAGTACTGGAATGCCGCATTCAGCGCAGCTGGCGTTCAATCTTCCATTCGATAGTGCTCGGTGGAAGGGAGCGAAGTATTCTCAATACTTTGGCTTGTCGTTAAAGCCGGGTAATCAGTGGTGCTTCCTCCTGATTAGGGAATTCGTCGGGAAATGGTAGGTGCTTCCTCCATTTGGGGTTGAAGTATGTTCCATACTTTGGCTTGCTCAAAGCCAGGTAATCAATGGTGCTTCCTCTTGATTAGTCATGTTACTACGTGGTTCTTGTAGTTCTTGGAATTTCAGAGGTTCTTCCTCGTTGGTGTGCTTGGATCTTGTAATAGCAGATGCTCGTTCTGCTGGCGAAAGTATTGCTCAATACTTGACTTTGCCCAAAGTCGGATGCATGGCAGGATTTTTTACTAGGGGTTGTTGGAGTAAAAAGGGTCTTCCTTTTGCTGGAAGTAGGTTGTCTCTGGGAGTTGTTGGGGTTAAGAGGGTCATTTTCTTGATTGGTTCCGTGATTGGGGGCGTTGAGGCCAAGAGGGGCTTTCTCTTGGGTGGTTGCTCGGGAGTGGATTATTACTGGAGATTGTCGAAGTCAAGAGGGTCGTTCTCTTGAGTGGTTACTTGGGTTGGGTCTTTACTGGAAATGTTGAAGTTAAGAGGGTCTTCCTCTTGGGTGGTTGCACTAGGGGTCGTTAAAGGGGTCGTTCCTTTAAGTAGTTACTTGGATCCGGTTTCTCTTGTAGGTTGTCAAGGCCAAGGGGGTCATCCGCTTGGGTGGGTACTTGGATTGTGTTGTCACTGGGGGTTATTGAGGGCAAGAGGGTCTTCCTCTTGGGTGATTACTCGGGATGGTGGGTGTCTTCATAGCAGTAGGTGCTTCCTCTGCTGGTGAAAGTATTGCTCCATACTTGACTTGCTCAAGTCGGGTTTTCTTTTGTAGTTCTCGGAAATAGGCCTTCACTGGGAGTCGATGGAGTTCTTGGGATTAGAGCGACCGCGGACCCGCGTCCGGGGAATACGGAAGTATCTCTCGATACCTGGCTTCACTCGAAGCCCAGAAATCAGTAGGGTTGTCCTTCTGATCTCGTTTCTTAACAGCAGTGCCTCGCACTTCTTCGTTGTTGGGTCGGCCAGCGCTGTCATGGTTGATTGCAAGTTGTTTACAATCCTCGAAATGGAAAGCTCCTATCTGAGCTGGAAGGTTCTCAGGTGTGTTTTCTTGATTCAGGGATTCTTCAACAAAAGTGCCTTGCACTCCATCTTTGTTGTGGGGGGGTGGCCACCTCTGGCCCTCATGCTTTGCGTCTTTAGCTTGCATTCTCGAAGGATGTGGCTTGGATTGCCACAGTATAGGCAAAGCTGTTCTTGAAACCGGCGGTCTCGTTCCGCTTTGGTAAGCTTTCCTCGGGGTTGCTCGGATTGGAATGAAGAAGTGTTGACTTTAACATTATCGTCTTCAATTGGGATTTCTTGGAATTGCGCAGATTGGGTTGAAGAAACATCTTTATTGCTATCGTCTTCAATCAGAATGCCTCTCTTGAACTTGCATTCCTGGAGGATGTGGCCTTTGTTTCCATAGTACAGGCAGAGTTTGTCCTGGAGCCGGTGGTCTCTTTCCACCTTGGTAAATTTCCTTTGGAATTGCTCGGGTTGGAGTGAAGAAGCGTTGCCATGAACGTTATCGTCTTCGATCAGGATTCCTCTTTTTAGCTTGCAGTTTTGGCGGATGTGGCCTTCGTTTCCACAGTATAGGCAAAGCTTTCGTCGAAGTCGGGAGTCTTGTTTCATCTTGAAACGTGAAAGAGGATTACTCGAGGGGGAAGTCTCTCTGGCTTTGTTTACCAGTGCATCACGGGTTGTTGTGTCTTGGGAAGTTGGGTGCCCATCTTTAGGGTTTGTATCAGGTTTGTTGCCTATGGAATTTATTTGGATCGAAGGAAGTCGGGGACACTGGGAAGTTTTTATTCAAGGAAGCGCTTCGTGCTCTTGTGCAGTCAACTGTAGTTGTATTGTGCTGTGCCTTTTTGCAATGCAGTCTCGTATGATGTGGCCGGGAATGCCACAGTATAGGCAGAGTCTTTCTTGATACCGGCGAGCTCGTTCTATTGTGGTAAGCCTTCCTCTGGGCTGTGCAGAATGGGATGAAGCGTTATTATTGTTTTCTGTCCAGATGAGTTGTCCCGAAGCAGGTCTGTTTGTTTTGAAGTGCAAAGGGGTTTGACTTGGAATGGAACTAGCATATAATTGTTGTATATGATTGAGTTTGTTGTTTGTCTCACTTCTCTTGTTGTGAGTAGATGAACCCTGGTGCTCCTTATTGAGTGGTAGGGTATCTATTCCTAGGGTATGCGTTAGGTTGGTGGTTTTCAGAGCCATATGGTTTCTAAAGTGTTGGTTAAAGTCAGATTTGAACGTAGACCATGTTCCAAAGGTCATAGCTGCACCCGCAGCTGGATTCAGGGCTTTGTGTTGTCTATCCTGGGCCCACTCGCCCGCAGAAGTGCCTGACTTGAAATAGGTCAGGGCCGCAGATATTTTCTTGTCGTCAGTATTAAAAACCAATGCATTGAGGTGGAAATAATTTTCCAAATTATTCCAGAATGCTTCTGCTTTGTTGGGTCTTCCATCAAAGGGTTCGGGAGCCGCACCCAGGATCATGGTTGGTATGGGAAGTGGTACAATTGGGATTGTTGAAGGTAGGTCTCGAGGCCAAGGTGATTGGTATTGCGGAGGTACTGTTTCTCTGTACATTAGAGATGAGGATGATAATCTCATGTCCGCATCCATCGGGGTCTTCCAGGGGTGCCTAGGTTGATAATGTTACGTGGGGTGCCGAGGTTTTATTCAGGTTCTCCGGGAATGTTGTCTTGCAACCAGGATTGCTTGGGGAAGTCGGATTGCTTGGACCTGACTGGATCAGGAACTGTTGGAACAGTTGCGTGTGGTGTCAGGGTTTTTCTTGAGGATAACGGGGGGTTTAGCAGGAATTTCTTGCTTAGAAGCAGGGGGTAAGGTTGTCGACGTGATGAAATGTCAGGGTAATAGCCCAATTAACAATGGGTTTCAGGATGTCCAACTTTACACTCGTAAAGTACTCGGATATTTTTGCGACTTAGTACTTTTCCTCGAAAGCACACTGCGTCAAAAACTGTTATAACTCCACTACGCTTTCTCTAAAGGGTAGGTAGTTAACTCCAGGGGACCACAGTACTACGCCTTCTGGTGTAGGGGGAGTCTCGGGTCTATAGCCACAGATGCACACCTCTTGAGTGCACCAACACAGGCCAACGTTGGGTTCTTCTCCCCAACCGCTGTTACTTGAATTGTTGGTCTCTTCTGTTTCCAGGCTACTTGCGGGGAGGGATAGGCGGGCTAAGTAGGCTCAAAGGATTTGTTCTTCTTGCTGTGAGGAGCTCTACTAGTTCAGGGTCGTTGGGATCGGTGGGGGGCTGGTGATAGACACGGGGGTTGACTAGATTATGGTCCGGGTTGTTCAGAGTTGTTTCCCAGGTAGCTCGTTCCCAGGAATACGTCAATTCAGTTCCTTTGGTGATAACCAAGGTAGGGGGGGCCTTCTCTATCCACTACTCAGATTTCGTAGAAGGTAATCTCGATTTCTTCATAAGAAAGGCGGAATCGGTCAAGGTACCGGACCGAGTTGCCGGCTTGGAGTTGTCGGATAAGGTAGTCGCGTCGAGGGGGAATGTGATTGAACCAAAGATAGTCACTTTTTGTCCAAAGGATGAGTTGCTCGGGGGTGCGGTCAGAAAGGTGCCAGAACAGGAGCTGGTTGTTGCAGGCGTTGACCACGGCTGAAAGGTCGTCTTGAAAATCGTTGAAGGCGTAGGTGTCCCAAGTCTCGCCAAACTCGAAGAGGTTGACCAAGCTCTTTAGCACTAGGGGTGGGTCCACCCAGGAGTCAATGCGGGATGACTCGGAGATGTCGTAGTAAGAGGTGGATGGATAGTACCGACAGACTTGTCGGTCTCGATGGGTGTCGAACTGAGCACGTGCCCTCGCAACGTGTTGCGCCTCAGTTAGGGGGAATGTGCCGGGATGGGGTGGAGGCACTTAAACCGCTCGGTTTACAGTCCTATAACCAGGGTAAAGGAATGACTTACTTGTTGCGTTGGTTTGAATCACTCAATTCAAGGGGCAAGGCAACAGAAAAACTTTATACCACTATCGAACTATAGTGGGTGGGAGTCGGGAATAATCGGGACAAAGGAGAAATGACTGGTCGGGACGCAAAAAGTAAGACAATAAGAACGGAGGAGAGGGTGGGGTTGAATAGTATCCTTAAAGAGATAATCCTAATAAAGGGCAAGCACCTGTCCGTCGAAAGGGAAGCGAAGATGTCCGTGAGTAGTAACAACACAACTCCAATTAAGGGAGTCGAAGGTTAGATGGGGGTTTTAGGACAGGACACGGGGAAGGGGTGATGGGGTACGGGGAGGGGTGCTGACGAGGCACGATGATGGAGTGGGGTTTTGGGGGATGGAGCAGACTTCTTCTTGTGTCTGAGTATGAAGCAAGGGAGGGAAGGCCTCGCCTTCGTATTCAAGGGGGGTGGCGGGGCGGGGAGTGGTAGGACAGGTGGTGGGCGATGGAGGCCTCGATGGTGGTTCGTTGGTGGAGGCGTTCTTGTCTTGAGTATCGGTGGAGGAGGGGTCTTGTTCAAGCTTTTGAACAGAGGCAGGAGGGGACGCGAGAGGGGTAAGAGGTTTGGGGCGAAGGTGGGGAAGAACAGAAGGGCTATAGTGTTCGTACTCCTCGTAATAGGAGGCAGAATCTCCGTCCCAATGCCCGAACTGCGAGAAGTCGTAGTCGTAGTCGGACACTAAAGGGAACACCCGGGGTCAGGTCTAATTGTGTTAGACTGTCCAAGTGTGATGACTCACTGTCACTCGACAGTAGAGGCACAACGGGGGAAGCGGAAGACCGGGGGTGGTGGAGAACTTGAGGCGTAGCACAGGACAACTGTGATGAGGACGCTTGGCTCAACAGACAGAACTTGCAGACTTGCAAGGGATAGTGGCGCTTAGTACTTGAACCGCAGTCAAGTAGCTGAAGGGGCACTGTGCGCGAAGAGGAAGAAGAGGCAGGCGGAGATTGTAAACAAGTGGATTAAGACAAGTGGACAGTCTGAGGGACTGTCCGTTGTAACGCGCTAGCTTATATACCTAGGGACATGGTCTGTGCGTAACTTTAGGGCAGGCTTAGGGCCGCCCACGGGTGCTGCGGAATACTGCGCTTTGCTGCGCAATGGAACGTTCGAGAGATATCTAATAATAGTGTCCAATGGCGATAATACGTGTGACTGCGCCGCAGTCGATCACGTCATAGAGATGACTGCTCCGCAGTCCAATAGGAATAATCACCGGAGTGGTACGACTGCTCCGCAGTCCAATCAGAATAATCCAGGGGATGGTACGACTCTTAGTCGTCAGGTGACTTGATAAACGATGGGAGATCACGTGACAGATCACGTGATCGTCGGAGTACGAAATTCAAACTCCGAATCCGGATTTCCCCTTTAGGAAGGTGATTACATAAGACCGGGCCGGTGCGGACCGGTCTTAGACACCTGAGTCGCGAACCAACTTTATAGGTTCGTGACAGCGGGTACACTTTACAATCTAACGCTGGCGGGGCATTCGGTAGGAGGTAGATGGCGTGGTCCCATACTCGTGAGGGAGGAAATCGGTGGGACACTTCCTCACTGAACACTTTACGGTGTCGCTGGTACTCCGCAGGTACCATTTCTTCGAATGTGCGTTCGGGTTTCTTTGCCGCCTCGCGCTGGGCTAACTCCGAGGCGGTCGTTGTTTTCCGTAGGAATGTGATGCAGGGGTCCCGCTCATCATCTATGAGCTGTTCCCACGCCTCCTCGTCAAGTTCATACGTCTCCAACGCCCTTATGGATGCTTCCACAGGCGTGGCTTCGTCTGACAGATGAAGGCTGGAAATGACGACCGGTTGAAATTCCTCGTTCAACATCGCCTCTCCCCATCGTATCTTCGGCTCGAAGGCCGTGAACCAGGGGTACCCGAGGATCACTTCGTCTCTTCCTAGGTTCGTGATTAGGAAACGAAGCGTCTTGGTCTCCTTCCCTGTCCTTATGGTGAGATCGGTGTACTGCGTGATCTCTCCGTCCTGGTTGTTCGTCCCATCCACGTTCCAAATGCGGATGGGATGCGAGACATTTCGGGTGGATATTTGTAGTCGTTTGAGCAGTGTCGAACAAATGAAATTGTCGGTTGCTCCTGAGTCCACTAGGACTTGTCGTTCGGCCGTCGTGTGTGCAGATTTAAACAGAACTGGGATTCGCATGGATCGATATCTGCTAGTGTACACGTTTAGATTTAACGCTCTAGCCCAGGCCGCCGGGTTCAAGCGTCGGGAAAACCCTCCTTCCCAAATAGTTTGTCCGCCATGAGGTCCCTGACCTCTTGCGTCTGCGCTTTCATCGCAGCGATCTGCGCATCCGCCTGTTCTTCATTCGAAAGTACGCGATTAGAAGATATGGCGACAGTAGTGATGGTGGGAGTTGGTACGTCTGGAGTCGGGGTAAGGGAGGAGGGTCCGAAGGAGGTGGCAGTAGCCGCGCGCGTTCCCTTTTGTGGGCAGTTACGCGACATGTGCCCTTGAGCACGACATCTAAAACATCGTCCCTCCTTCTGAAGCTGGGCCCGGTCTCCATCGGTAAGCGCCACAGAGGCTCGGGTGCGTCCAACATCCATGGCGTTGGGGTTTCGGTTCTGTCTGAGGGCCTGGACCCACTGCTCTCGGCTGTGTCCACTCTTCTTTCCACGTTGGGATTTATTCTTTCCCAAGCGGTCCTTTAAAACCAAGTATTCAGCCTGCTGCAGACGGGCGGCTGCCTTCCAATCATCCCATGTGATCGGATGTTGGAAGCGAGTGGCGTTGATTACTAACTGATCAGGGAGTCCATCCTGGAACATTTCCAGGGTCGTGGCTTCATCGGGATTATACCCGGCTTTGTGGACTAGATTGGAGAACGTAGCCACATAGGTGTCGATATCTTCGCCCTTCATGGTCAGAGTCTGTAAACTCTTCCGGGCTTTCGTTCGTTCCGCTGTATCGGTGTATGACTGCATAAACCGATCGCGGACGGTGTTCCACAGGTTCATCTCAGTCATTAGAATGCCTGTGTTTCGCTGGTCCTCGAGCCAAGCGAACTGCTCTGTGACCCAATCGTCGACAAGAGGTCCGCGGATGTAGGAAAGAAAGGTCATCGCGCGGGGGTAGGGAATAGCAAGCTGGTCGACGGTGGGGTTCATTTCTCGGTATAAGTTGAACGCAAGCATGAACTGCTTGCTTTTCTCTCGGTCTCCGTTGAACTCGGGGGGTGGGTTCCCTCCTAAGCATCCGTGTCCTCCAGGTGTGGGCGGGATTGCGGCTGGTGCGGCTCCAGTGGGGGGAATAGGAGCGCCACCTGCTCCACCGCCCCCGCCTCCTCCGCCACCTGCGCCGCCTCCTCCACCGCCTGGCGCACTTCCTCCACTAGCGCCGCCACCCGAGAGACCTCCTCCAGGAGCTGCGCTTCCGCCTCCAGGAGCCGCTGCTCCACCTGGCGGGCCGCCGCTAGGAGCGCCTCCACTACCAGAAGGAGCTGGTCCTCCGCTGGTAAGGGTCGCGCTGGCCGAGGCATGAGTCTGTGACATGGACTGGGGTGTGGGTTGAGCACCGAGTAGTTCTGGGGGATTTATGAATAGGGAAGGAGTAAACATGGTTGTTGGTACCGAGACACTAGGTGAATTATCGGGGTCGGAGTCAACGTCGATCCCTTTCGGGTTATGACTCTTTAGCGGTCCAACGTTCAACTCAAGCGGTACTGGTTTGATAGTATACCAGCTTCGTTCGTTCGGCGAGTAATCAATGTAAGCCCAGAGATGTTTGTCCTCTAGGTAGTGGATCTGGTGATACTCTTGCTTCTTCAGGTTGAAGATATAATATCCTTCAACGTTGTTGATTTCTTTCCAGACAGCTGCTCCTTTGATTCGGTCGGAGAGCTTGTCGGTTGTAAACCGAGTGATGTATTCTGGGTGGAACGCGGTTCTGGCGCGACTAGATGTCGCCATGGTGAGAGACTTGACTTAATGTAACGCCACCACAGGGGCGTTAAGTACGACGTGTACTTCGGTTAAGTCACGGACGGTAACGGGACAGGAGGAAGTCAGTTACGACTTAGTTCAATGGTGAACAAGTACCACTTGGCCTCCGTGGACACAAGGGTAATAGCAGGGATAGGCTCAAGCGCAACGGCGAGCAAAACAGGGGAGTCAAGCGAAAGTGCGACTCAAAGGATCGGATCGTGAGAACAGACAGCGGTGTGGTATTACACAAGAAGTCAAGTCTACCGTACAAGCTAGGTAGCGTGAGACTTATATACTAGTACACGATGTTTGTCAGGGACAAACATATGGCGCAATCCTAGGATACGGGTCCTAGAGAGCTAACAACGGGAACATACGAAAAGAGAACAAGGGAATCCCGCGGGACGACGCGTGGATCAGAAGTTGTCAGCGGGTTCTGGAAGTCGCGCCACAGGCGTCGTAATGGTCGTGCGCTAGGCGCGAGATAAGAGTCGGGGTTTGAATCGAAGCGGATCGTATCGTAAAAGTACAATGGAAAGTCGGCACGGAATACGGGTCACAAGATGAAAGTAAAGGAGGACGAAGAGGGGGAAAATCGTAACATAGCGAGCCACGGGTATCCCAGTACTAAGTCTTCGTTGCCAATATCGGTTACGAGGAATCTTATAGTTCTGTGGACTCCTTTCGTTTGTACGTCAAGGTCAATGAAGTGGGTGATAGACCCAGCTTTATTCTCGGTATTATCGATGTTCCATATCTTTTTTGGGTGTTCTAATTCTTGAAGTCCTAGACCCATGCGTTTGGCGAATGCAGGTCTTATGAAGTTGTCGGTAGCTCCGGAGTCGACGAGCCCTTTTATGTCGGCCATTGAGTAACTGGTGCGAATCGAGACTGGGATTCTAAGAGAATGGAAGCGAGTCATGATTACAGAGTTACAGTTAATTGCCCTCACCCAGGCCGATGGGTTCAGGCGTCCGGAAAATCCTCCTGATTCCACATCTCTTGGATTATCAGGTCTTTTACTTCGTCACTTGCCCCCCTCACTCCGTCTATCCATTCCTTCGCAAGTTGCTGAGGGTTGGAAGTGCTTGCTGTGTGCACGGTTGGTGGTTCTTGACTATAATAGTCGGTTTCCGCTTTTCGGGTATTGGACGCAGGTTGCCACTGTTGCTGGCGTTGCTTCCTGGGGCGTGTGCAGTTTCGTGAGATATGGCCAGGGTTATTGCAGTTATAACAGATGACTTCCCGCATATTTTGGCGTTGGCCGTTTCCTCTTCCTTGCCCTGGTCCACCCCTTGGTGGAAACGGGGGTCTTTGTTGATACAGGCTTCTGTTTGGGTCGCCTACTTCAGCAAGTCGTGCGCGTGAGCGGTCGGCCGATGTGTCCATTGCGTTGGGATCGTAGCGTGGCGGGGGGTTATGTGGTGCGTTCCATGGTACTCCCCCAAACCTGGGCTGCGGTGGGAAGCGCAGTGGTGCGCTTCTTGGTGGAGTGGCAATATTGAGCCTTGCTTTGAGGTGGATATATTGTTTTTGACGCCTGAGTGCTGCGTCCTTCCATTCATTGAACGTACGAGGTTCGTCCATTTCGTAGACCTTTGTGAAGAGTTTGCCCAGTAACCCCGCCATGAATCGGTCGATCGTTTGTTGGTCGTTTAAGTGGTAGTTAGCCTTCTGCGCTAGCTGTTCGAAGGTGGTGACGTACGTGTCAATATCATCCCCCGTCATTCTAAATCCTTTAGCTAGGGTGGCTTGTGCCTGTTCTTGTTCGAGCGTATTGGCGAATCGATCGGCGAATCTGGCTGTAAGTGTGTCCCATAGGTATTCGTCGTACCTGTCAGTGCCTCCTCAGATTTCGTTGTTTAGCCACTGGAGGAATCCCAGCGTCCAGTTGCTGACGAGGGGTCCTTTGATGTATCCCAAGAAGAGTAGGCACCTTTTGTAGACGTTGCTCATGACCGGTGCGTCAAAGTTAAGCCCCATATAGGCGTGCCATTGGGTGAGGAATGATTCGTATTCAGTGCGGTCTCCTTTGAATACTGACGGTGGTTCACCTTCGAGTCTGGGTGTTGGTCCCCCTCCACCTGGTGGTCCTCCTCCTGGTAATCCTCCACCTGGTGGTCCTCCTCCTGGTAATCCCCCACCTGGTGGCCCTCCTCCCGGTGGTCCTCCTCCAAATATCCCCCCGAATGGGCATCTTGGTGGTCTGTCTCCGCTTCCTCCTTCTCCGCCTGGGTATCCGGGTCCCGATCCCGGTGGTGGGTTACGCCGCCTTCCTGGTGGTGGGTCGGGGATGTCGGGTCCTACTGCTCGGAAAATGGCCGCGTCGTCGGCTGTCATTCGATGTCCTGTGCTAGGGTTGATGGGTTGTAGCTGTGCCTCAGCTTCTTCCGCGATTCGTCGGATTTCGTCGTTGATCGCTGTGTGTCTGAGTTGTTCTGTGATGGTCTCCGTGGCTGTGGCCATGGCTTCGGCTGCTGCGGGGGATAGTACTTGGATTTGCTCTGGTTCTGTGATGTGGAGGGACTCAGCTGTATGCACTATGGCTTCCGCTTCTTCTTCGTCGCTTTGACTTTCTTCCTCTCCACTTGTTTCTGATGGTGCTGGTGTTCGGGGTTCCGACGTGCTAGGTTCTTCTTCCGGTTGTCCGTCGATGCGTCCGTATTGTTCTCTAGTGGGTAGTCCTCTGGTGTTGATGTCGCAGTTGTAGTTTCTGCCTGCTGGTCGTACTGCGTCGTATCTATTGTCGATTGGGTTCCATGTAATCTCTACCCAACACAAGTTTTCAAAGTTGAACTCAACTGGTCTATACCGTGTTGGTCCTGACGCGAAGTCCACAAAGTATCCGACTTCTCCTCTAAATTCTCTCCACCTAGCAGCTCCTAGGAATTGGACTGGTACGTTGCGATCTCCTCTTCTGTCGAGGGAGTAGGTCCTAAACTGGGTCCAACGGTCTTGAGTTGTGAATGCCACGGTTGGGGATCCTGGTCTTAATGTGACGTCACCACGGATGCTTAGTCTGACTTAGACTACGAAAGGGCGTTCACGACTTAGCAGATATTTCAATGGCGAATCACATGACTTGATCACGTGACTTAGGCGGCAAGTCTTGGAGTACACGGCGCTTTAACGAGGCACGTGACTTCGGAGTATACCAGGACACTTGTAGTCACTGGATGCGATTGATGGAAGACGACTTGCTCAGGGAGACAAGTGAACACACGATGAGAGGAGAGGAGAACAGTGGTGATTGAAGAAGACCAGGATAGCAATCCTGAGTCTTCCGCTACTACTACTTATACATGTATGAGGTGGCTTTAAAGCTCCTCCCGAATCTGTATGACGAATAGCTAAAGTAGCTCGAACCCTACTATAGCTCTACTAGGAATTGGTCATGCCACATCGGCATGTGATACTACGAAGACCGCTTACTGATCTGACTGTCCATGACACATTACGACTCACTACTGGGGTCATCACCATATAGTAAGCGTCCACTTCAATCGAACCGTGACAGCTTGATCCATAAGGACTGGGCCTTTGTGATCATCTTGTGGGCCTTCCTCCGTGCTTCCCGGAACTGTTGGAGTCTCGTGTTCACCTGTGGGATAGGGGAACGGCTTATCAAGCCAGTCAGCATGCAGATCGTATCCCATCATGAGAGCGAATGGGGACTTCCTTGTCGCCTCGTGCGGCCAGCTGTTGTGCGCGAATTCGGCCATAGGTAAGAAGTGCGCCCAGTTATCTTGACGCTCGTTGGTCCAGAACCGGAGGTATTGCTCCAGCCACTGATTAGTCCATTCTGATTGTCCGTCCGTGCATGCATGATAGGCCATGGAGATGTTTTGGTAGATCCCCAGTATTTTGCACAGCTCCTGGGTGAATTTTGATGCGAAGCGGGGGTCTCGATCGCTTATGATCTTCGCTGGCAGTCTGAATCTTCGAAACACGTGGGTTACGTATAGCGCCGCAGTTTCTTCCACCGTGATTTCTTCTACACACGGGATAAATACTGAGGCTTTGGTGCAGTCGTGATCCGTGATTGTTAGTATCGAATCATAGCCCTGTGAGATGGGGAGTTTAGTGATGAAGTCGAGGGCTATGGTTTCGAATGGCTTAGCATCGGGGGTTGGCGTTATGGGTACCAACAGTGCACTTGTGGGACGATTGTTGACCTTGTGTCTTTGACATTCGGTGCAGCCTCTAACATATTCGGTCACGTGATCCAACATGCGAGGCCACCAGTAGTGTCTTTCGATAATTCGAGCTGTCCTTTTGATTCCCGGGTGGCCATAGACTGGGGTATTGTGGTGATTCCGAATGATAGTGCGGATCGCCTCTTGGTTGCCCGTGATGACTCTTGCTTCTTGTCAATACCATACTCCGTCGTGTTTCTTGAGTTGATGGGGATCAATCCAAGGGCGTAGTCGATCTTCGTCTTGGTCGTGCTGTTCTGGCAGTTGAGTGGTTAGGGTGCAGACGAATACTTTGTCGGGGAGTACTACGACTCCTTCGTTGTCGTGTTCTCCTTGGTCGTAATCTGGTCTTCTTGACAGGGCATCTGCATGACCGTTGCTGGTTCCTTTAATGTGGTGAATCTCGAAGCCATATTCCATGAGTTCGAGTACTTCCCTAGCCACTCGACGACTTATTTTCTGTGCTGATCTCCAGTGCGTGAGGTTGAGGTGGTCTGAGAAGATTTTGATTTTGTGAGGGGATCCGGCCAGGAATGGCCTCCAGTGTCTGAGCGCTTTGACTATAGCCAGTAGTTCCAGGTCGTAAATGTCGTAGTTGCGCTCCACTTCGTTAAGCATGGCCGAATAATATCCCACTGGATGTTGTTTTCCGTCTTCTTTCTTCTGGAGTAGTACTGCTCCAACTGCGAATCCGGATGCGTCTACTTCAAGTTCGAACTGATCAGTTAAGCGGGGGTGTGCTAGTACTGGTTCTTCAGTTACTAGTGCCTTGAGTTTCTGGAACGCCTTCTCTTCTTCTGTACCCCACTGCCAATCAGCGTCCTTCCGCATGAGTTTGTTGAGGGCTCGGGCGTGTGTAGCAAAACCGCGAATAAAGAGGCGGTAAAAATTACAAAACCCTAGGAAGGAGCGGACATCTCTGACCTTCGTTGGGCGTGGCCAGTCCTTGATGCCGGAGATTTTTACCGGGTCCATGCGAGTCACCCCCTTTTCAAGGATGACCCCCAGGTAATCCATTCGCGGTTGATGGAAGAGACACTTTTCCGGTTTGAAGTATAGGTCGTGATCCATGGCTACCTGAAGTACGTCGCAGACTGCCTCAATGTGTGCTTGGAGACCGGCATTTTCATGCGTGGCGATACCGATGTCGTCCATGTAGACTCGTATGATGGTGCCCAAAAGCGCGTGTGCAGCAATGGTTGGTCCCAGTATCTCGTTCATCATTGTTTGGAAGGTAGCCGGTGAATTGGTGAGTCCGAAATACATGACGAGGGGTTCGAAGAGTCCGTACCGCATTTTAAAGGCTGCCTTGGGCTCATCTCCTTCTTTGACGTGTATATTGTTATACCCCCATCGAACGTCCAGCTTGGTGTAGATGTGGCCCCCTCCGAGGTCATTGATGAGCTCTGCCATAAGCAGTAGCGGGTACTGGTTGCAGATTGTGCAGGCGTTGATTCTTCGGTAGTCTTGTACCGGGCGTAGTTTCCCGTCTTTCTTCTTGATGAAGAAGAATGACGACGCGTAGGGTGATTTCGACGGCTGAATGTAACCCATTTTGAGTTGTTCGTCCAGCCACGTCTTGAGGTGTTTATCTTCGTCTTGTGTCATAGGGTACACTTTGCAATCAATCGTCACCGGAGTACCTGGTTTAAAGTCTATAGCATGGTCCCAGGGTTGTGAGGGTGGAAATCAGTGTGAAGCTTCTTCGCTAAATATTTTTGCGAATCGCTGATAAGGCGCGGGGATTTCCACAGTTTTTTGGTGTTGGTTAGCTGCGATAGCTAACTCAGTAGCTGTGGTATGTAGCTGGCATTCATGTTCCAATTCTTCGACTATGCTTTCTTTGTCGCCTTCGGTTATGATTCTAGCGAGGGTGACATCGTCGGTAGTTTGTATGCCCGCTATGACTACGCCAGGATAGAGATGTCAACGAGTGACACTCACGAGTACGAGTACTCGTCGGAAATCTCCGAAGAGCGACTCGTACTCGACTCGTACTCGTCGGTGCGAGTACTCGTAGGCGCGAGTACTCGCCGAATTCTCAGGACTAATACTCGTACTCGCGGCGCGAGTACCCGTCTGAGCCCCGAGTACTCGCAAGTGCGAGTACTCGTATTCATTCACTTAGTATGAGTACTCGTCTAGAACGAGTACTCTAAAGATTTCTCACTTTTGCTACCAGAACTAGCTACAGACATGTACTCTAAACAGTAGCTACAAGGCCTACAATTCCCGCTGCCCTATCACTGCCCCCTTGCCGCAGTCGCGTACTAGTGTCGTTGTGTTGCAGCAGCGGCGGCGGTCGTCCATGTCATCGTGGACCGTTGTCGTCGTGGGCCACTGTCGTCGTGGGCCGCTGTCGTCGTGGGTCGTTGTCGTCATGGGTCATTGTCGTGGGCCGTAGTCATTGTGGACTGTTGTCCGAGTTGTCGTGGACCGTCGGCGTCGTGGACCGTCGTTGTTGTCGTGCCAGGGTTCGACCTGCCTTGCTGTCGCCGTAGTATCGTTGTGGTCAACCCATTGATGATGGGTCAACCGGCGGGGGGTTGTTGTCATGTCCACTGCCGCCGTCGTCGTCCAGGCGTATGTCGTGGTCATGGCGTGGTTGATGATAAGCAACTCACGTGGTGTAAGATAACGACGCGTAGTATGAAGCTCAAGCTTCCCACGCCTGGCGATTGCCAGTTTCGCCTAGCTACATGCGGGCCAGCCCGCGGGTTGCAACACCACCCTTGCCACCACGCAAGATGGCAGCAGTATCGACACGTTGGACGATGCAACGACGACGACGGTGTGATAGCTGTCAACCACGACAATGGGGAGATTCCCGTCGATCCGACTTGATCACAACGACCGGCGACATCCAAGGCATCCAAGGCGACCAAGAAGGCGACGCCGCATTGGCGACGACCATAGGGACAACAACGTGCCAGACAACGACAACGACAACACCGCCGCACGCCGATGGGCGATGGCGACGACAATGCTGACGACGATTCGGAAGGCGAGCCCTGCGGCTCTTAACTAGTAGTAGATTACATAGATTTCTTAGATAGATTGTAACTTGATACAAAATAAACTAGTTCACGCAAAACTGTAATTTCAACTTAAGTAGAGGTGGGACCAATGGCATTGCTATGAGTACCGCGAGTACTCGGCGAGTACTCGTGCTCAGAAAATGTTGAACTCGTACTCGCGCGCACGAGTACTCGCAGGCGCGAGTACTTGTCACGTGACGACTCAAACAAGTCAAACTCGCGAGTTGACTCGTTTGTCAACAACTCATTGACATCTCTGCGCCAGGATCGGTGGGGTTGATGGATCTAATGATAATGGGTAACGCATCTTCATGAATAGTGGCGTGTGTCCAGCTGATGGTCGGTTCATAGGTGGCGAGCCATGGGTATCCTAGTACTAAGTCTTCATTTCCAATATCGGTGACGAGGAATCTTATAGTTCTGTGGACTCCTTTTGTCTGTACGTCGAGGTCAATGAAGTGGGTAATAGACCCAGCTTTATTTTCGGTGTTATCGATATTCCATATCTTCTTTGGGCGTTCTAATTCCTGAAGCCCTAGACCCATACGTTTGGCGAACGCGGGTTTTATGAAGTTGTCGGTGGCTCCGGAGTCGATGAGCCCTTTTATGTCGGCCATTGAGTAACTGGTGCGAATCGAGACTGGGATTCTGAGAGAACGGAAGCAAGTCATGATTACAGAGTTACAGTTAATTGCCCTCACCCAGGCCGATGGGTTCAGGCGTCCGGAAAATCCTCCTGATTCCACATCTCTTGGATTATCAGGTCCTTTACTTCGTCGCTCGCTCCTCTCACTCCTTCTATCCATTCTTTTGCCAACTGCTGGGGGTTGGAGGTGCCTGCTGCGCGTATCACCGGTTGTTCTTGACTATAGTAGTCCATTTCTGCTTTTCAGGTGTTAGACGCGGATTGCCACTGTTGCAGGCGTGGTTTTCTAGGGCGTGTGCAATTCCGTGAGATGTGTCCGGGATTATTGCAGTTGTAACAAATGACTTCCCGCATGTTTTGGCATTGGCCTCCTGCTCTTCCTTGTCCCGGTCCTCCTCGTGGTTGAAACGGGGGTTTTTGATATGGGTTCCTGTTTGGGTCACCTACCTCGGCGAGTCGCGCTCGTGACCGATCGGCTGACGTATCCATTGCGTTTGGATCGTAGTGTGGAGGAGGGTTACACGATGCATTCCATGGTGCTCCTCCAAATCTAGGTTGCGGTGGGAAGCGTGGGGGTGCATTTCTTGGTGGGGCAGCGATGTTAAGCCTTGCTTTGAGATGGATGTACTGTTTCTGCCTCCTAAGTGCCGCATCCTTCCATTCGTTGAACGTGTGGGGTTCGTCCAGTTCGTAGACCTTGGTGAACAGTTTTCCCGGCAGCCCTGCCATGAATCGGTCGATCGTTTGTTGGTCGTTCAAATGGTAGTTAGCCTTTCGTGCTAGTTGTTCGAAGGTGGTGACGTACGCGTCAATATCATCCCCTATCATTCTAAATCCCTTAGCTAGGGTAGCTTGTGCTTGTTCTTGTTCGAGCGTATTGGCAAATCGAGCGGCGAATCTGGCCGTGAGCGTGTCCCATAGGTATTCGTTGTACCTATCAATGCCTCCGCGGACTTCGTTGTTTAACCATTGAAGGAATTCCAGCGTCCAGTTACTGACGAGGGGTCCTTGATATATCCTAGGAAGAGTAGGCACCTCTTGTAGACGTTGCTCATGATTGGTGTGTCGAAATTAAGTCCCATGTATGTGTGCCATTGTGTGAGGAATGATTCGTATTCAGTACGGTCTCCTTTGAATACTGACGGTGGTTCACCTTCGAGTCTGGGTGTCGGTCCTCCGCCTCCACCTGGCGGTCCTCCGCCTGGTAATCCTCCTCCTGGTGGTCCACCTCCTGGTGGTCCCCCTCCCGGAGGTCCTCCTCCGAATATTCCTCCGAATGGCCGTCTTGGTGGTCCACCTCCTCCTCCTCTAGGGTGTCCAGGTCCTGATCCTGGAGGTGGGTTATGCTGCCTTCCTGGTGGTGGGTCAGGGATGTCAGGTCCTACTGCTCTGAATATGGCGGCATCGTCAGCCGTCATTCGGTGACCCGTGCTGGGGTTGATGGGTTGCAGCTGTGCCTCAGCTTCCTCGGCTATTCATCGGACTTCATCGTCGATCGCTGTGTGTCTGAGTTGTTCGGTGATAGTTTCCGTGGCCGTGGCCATTGCTTCTGCTACTGCGGGGGATAGTACTTGGATTTGTTCCGGTTCGGTGATGTGAAGGGACTCAGCTGTCTGTACTATGGCTTCCGCTTCTTCTTCGTCGCTTTGGCTTTCCTCTTCTCCACTTGTTTCTGATGGTGCTGGTGTTCGGGGTTCCGACGTGCTAGGTTCTTCTTCCAGCTGTCCGTCGATGCGTCCGTATTGCTCTCTGGTAGGTAGTCCTCTGGTATCGATGTCGCAGTTGTAGTTTCTGCCTGCTGGTCGTACTGCGCCGTATCTGTTGTTGATCGGGTTCCACATAATCTCTACCCAGCACAAGTTCTCGAAGTTGAACTCAACTGGTCTGTACCGCGTTGGTCCTGACACGAAGTCTACGAAGTATCCGACTTCGCCTCTAAATTCTCTCCACCTAGCAGCTCCTAGGAATTGGACTGGTACGTTGCAATCTCCTCGTCTGTCGAGGGAGTAGGTCCTAAACTGGGTCCAACGGTCTCGAGTTGTGAACGCCACGGTTGGGGATCCTGGTCTTAATGTAACGCCACCACGGGCGTTTAGTCTGACTTAGACTGCAAAAGGGAGTTCACGACTTAGCAGATATTTCGATGTTGGCCACGTGACTTAAACACGTGACGAGAGTAGTGTGACTGGAGTACACGGCGCTTAACGAGGCACGTGACTTCGGAGTATACCAGGATGTATAGAGTCCCTGGCTACGATTGATAGGAGACGACTTGCTCAGGGGAGACAAGTGAACACGTGTTCTAGAGAAGAGGATGCGAGTGGTGATTTGAAGAAGACCAGGATGGCGATCCTGAGTCTTTGATGACTACTACTTATACACATACAAGGTAGCTTTAAAGCTCCTCCCGAAACCGTACAACGAATGGCTAAAGTAGCTCGAACCCTACTATAGCCGTACTGTGAAACACGCCACATCGGCATGTGATACTGTAGCTGACTGATATGATATGTCCATGACGTATTACTACTTACTAAGGGAGTCATCACCCATCAGTAAGCGTCCACTTCGCTCGAGTCACAACAAGTGGAGCAACTTTCCAAAGGAGGCGCTTGACAAGCTGTATGAAAGCATGCCCCGTTGTGTTGCTGCTCTGAAGGAGGCTCAAGGTCACCATACCCTCTCTTCCACAAACCACCACCATCCCACTATGTCTACCAAGCATAACGATCCTGACTACTACATGAACACTGGGGGCCACCTCAACCACGTCCGCGGCGTCCTGGGAAGTCCTCCCCGTCGTTCCCCTACTCCAGCCACCCCTCCCTCTCACCACCCTCATCCCTCCTCCGACGCGAGGGGGATCCACTTCATCACCGACCTCCTGAATGAACTCCTGGATGACCATATCCATGGGGGGAAAGCGCAGCTTATGGCTGCCTTCCTCGATGTTTTCAACTCTCCTGCCGCCCTCACTGACGGGCTCTCCCCACTCCACTGGCTGGGCCTCAACCCCCTGGTCATTCTGGGTGCTCCTACCGGCCATCTTGGTCCCTCTCCCCCTCCCCCTTCTCCCGACACCTCCATCTCAGACCGTCTCCCCGGGATGGTCACGGATGCAGTCGGCGCTGGCCTCACCGTCATCGCCAACGGCATCATTAAGACGTCCAATGAGAAGGACGCAGCACTTGCGGATATAAACAGGAAGCTCGACTTCCTGGCTCGTACCCTCCTCTCCCCACCTGTCCCGGCGAGCAGTCCCAGCTCGCCACCATCTTTCACCCCTGTCGCCGTGCCGGCTCAGGACGTGGAGATGGCTCGCCCTCCTGCCCCTGCCCCCGTGGTTGCCCCCGTGGCCCCACCTCCTGCCCCTGCCCCTGCTGCCGTTGCCCCTGTGCCGGCAGTCCCTGCCCCTGCCCCTGTTTCGAAGCCCCGTGCTAAGAAACCCCGTGCCCAGCCTCCCACACCTGCCCCGGCTAAGGCTACACCCGCCCCGGTTACCCCGGCTAAGGTCAAGCTCACCCCGGCTCCTGTTCCTGCCCCCGACTCACGCCCCACACCCCTGTCCGCATCCAGACCCTCTTTCGCCTCTATGGCGAAGACTCCAGCACGCCCTTCATTGGTCGTGTCCCTCCGCCCGCCAGTAGCAGGTGCCACCGTCCCCCAGGCTGTCCGCCGCAGCCCTCAGGAGATCGTGGCCCACCTCAATGCCGTCCTCGCCTCAGAGGACCACCAGGTTACCCTGTCCGCCGCTCGGTGGACAGCGAAGAACAACCTCGTGGTAACCGCTGGGCCCGATACGACGGCACATCACCTCGCCTCCTCCTCCCACCTCATCTCCGACAGCCTCGCGACTTACCTCTCCGCCGATCAGTCTCCCCTCCCTGTCCAGGCCAGGGAAAATTGCAAATGGGCCCGCCTCCTCATCAACGGCATCCCCACTGGAGTTTCACTCACCCGGGGCCCTTACTCATCATCCGAACTCACCGCGGCTCTCCACGCTGACAACCCCGTTTGTCACGGACTCCGCATGACCCTGCCCCCATCCTGGGTGAGGGCACCCGCATCATACACCCCGTGTTACGGTTTCGGACGTGGACCCTTACTTACGCATGTGGTCAGCGGAGTAGAGGAGTAATCGGCCTCGGACTTATCTTGTGGAGGGCTGTAGTCACATGTGTTTGTGTCATGACTCAGTCCTAGGATCGGTGTAGTAGGGTTTGAGTCGTTACCGCTACTGGTCACCGGGTTGGAGAGGAGCTTTAAAGCCACCTCGCATATGTATAAATAATGGCGGTGAAAGACCAAGATACGCCATCTTGGTCTTCTTGCAATCACCACTCTCTTCTCGCATCACAGACTCGGACTCCTCAGATCGACTTCTCCTTTCTCTTCTCCTCTCTCTTCCTTTCTCTCTTCATCTATTCGAAGCCGACGTCTACCTTGTCACGGACAACGGTATAGGGCACGTGACCGACCGGCGTTATCGCGAAGCTAAGTTGTGAATACCCTCTCGAAGTCCAAGTCGGACCTAACGCTCGTGGTGGCATTACATTAAGACCAAGATCTCTCACCGTGGCGTTCACAACTCGAGACCAGTGGACCAATTTCCAACCCTACTCCCTTGAAAGAAGAGGAGATCGAAACGTACCAGAACAATTCCTACGAGCAGCTCGTTGGAGAGAATACAGAGGGGACACCGGGTACTTTGTAGATTTTGCGGGAGGACCGACTCGCTTCCGACCAGTTGAGTTCAACTTCGAAAACATCTGTTGGACGGAAGTTACGTGGAACCCCATAGACAATCGCTGGGACGTAGTAAGACCAGCAGGAAGAACATACAATTGCGATATAGACGCAAGGGAAGTACCCAACAGGGCACAGTGGGGACGCATCGACGGGGCTCCAAATACGGAACCATCGGAATCCGACTCAGAAGAAGAGGAGGAAAGGTCAGAAACCACAGGACAAGACAACAGCTCATTAGGAGCTGTAGGAGGGCAGATTATCAGACAAGCTGAGTCACTCCACCTAGACGAACCCGAAACTATCCAAATCCACGCACCAGAAATGGCCACCACCACCCAAACCCGAGAAGACGTAGCT
Organism: Lactarius sanguifluus; assembly: GCA_021527775.1. Lineage (NCBI taxonomy): Eukaryota > Fungi > Basidiomycota > Agaricomycetes > Russulales > Russulaceae > Lactarius > Lactarius sanguifluus. Next base: position 45,249 of record JAKEYF010000279.1, read on the forward strand.
ACAGAGGAAGCCCGACGAATCCAAGCGGAAGCAGAAGCCATAATCAACCCCATTAACCCACAGACAGGCCATCAACTGAACGATGACGACGCAGCGTTATACCGAGCCATAGGACCAGATCAACCTGATCCACCAAGCAACAGAAACGCATCAAGGCCCCTACCCAGACAACCATTCCTAGGATTCCCAGGAGGGGGAGAACTCCCCGGCAGAGGAGGATTCCCCAGAGGAGGAGGAGCACCCGGAGGAGGATTTCCCGGAGGAGGATTTCCCGGAGGAGGAGCACCCGGAGGAAGAGCACCCGGAGAGCCGAATGGATCGGACAAACTATCAGGTGAACCGCCGACCATATTTGACGGAGACCGCACTAAATATGAGTCGTTCCTCACCCAATGGCATATCTATTGGGGAACCAACCTCAAGGCACCAATCATGGTCAACTGCTACCACCGAGCACTCCTCTTCCTCGGTTACATCAAGGGAATAAACGTCAGTGAATGGACATTGGAATGACTTCAATGGCTCAATACGCAATTACGCGCGGGTACGCATCAACACGACCCCGCTCTGTGGACCCATGTCACTGACAAATTCGCGGAATGATTCTCCAATATGTTGGAGGAGGAACAAGCCCAAGCCGAACTACAAAAAGGGTTCAAAGTACTTAACGGAGACCTCGACTCATACGTCACCAAATTCGAACAACTCGTAAGAAGGGCTCACTATCGACTCGACGATGCTCAAACCATCGACCGCTTTACGGCGGGACTTCCACCGGGCCTCTTCACCAAAGTATACGAATTAGACGAACCAACCACGTTTGAAGACTGGAAGACATGTGCACTTAGGCAATGGCACGGGTATTCCCGCGGGTATTGAAAACATAACCCGTACCCGCCCCCGCACAGGTTACTTACCCGCAATCACGGGTGCGGGTGCAGGTGCAGGTACGGGTGTGTGGGTGTGGGTACGGGTGCCGTGTTACAGACCTGTAGTTACATTTTTAAATACAAGCCTAATCTACTACACATTATCTAGACTAGCTACAACGCCTGCACCCTTGCTGTCCGAGTTGTCACATCGCGTAGCCGTCGCGTTGCCGTCGTGTTGCCATCGCGTTGCCGTCGCGTCGTGATGTTGTCGTGTCGTGCCGTGTGTCGTGTTGTCGTCGTGTATTGCTGTCGTCGTGTGTTGTGGTCGTGGTTGTGGTCGTGTGTTGTCGACGAGTGTTGTCGTGGGTGGTCGTGTGTTGTTGTTGTTGTCGTGTGTTGTTGTTGTCTTGCTGTTGTCATTGTCGCGTTGTCGCAGGCCTTCGCGTTTGGTTGCTGCTGCCTTGCCGTCGTCGCTGGTTAGGAGGAGCGAACAAAACCGGCAATCACCACCAGCCGGGCATTGGAAAGGTTACTTCCCACGCTTTAGCGTGACTCAGCATTGACCGGACCGGCACTGCAAATCCCCGCCAACTCACAGCCACCACCAGCACTGGCACGCGCAACATCTCCAACGCAGCCTCAAGTCGAACAAACTTCCAACCACCACGACACGGCGCGGCGTGGTGACAACACCAGCACCAGCAAGAATGGCAACTGGCAAGGTGACGACGGCGATCAAGACGGCGATGGGTGGCGGCGTCCGAGTCGGTCCGACTCGACACCCAAGTCGACACCAACCACTGGCACGCACGACAACGACATAGCGGCATCGCAACATCAAACGACAACGACAACGACGATGGACAACGACGACTGACAATACGATGACGACGGACGACGACACGACAACAACGACGGTTGGGGACGCAACGACGGCGGGGGGCAGTCACACGGCGACGCTGCGGCGGGTTTTGTAGTTTGTATCACAGTACTTGTTACAGTAGTTACTTTTTAATCTATACTATGGTAATGTAAATAGTACACTAGCAGTCTAGCACTGCGGGTAATGACACGGGTGGCGGGTTGGCCAAGGTGCCACCCGTACCCGTACCCGTCCCATCCCGTAGCCGCGACCCGTGCGGGTCACCCGAACCCGTGCCGTTGCCTATGTGCACTCCAGAGGCAGAGACAATTCATTCACATGCGAGCAAGACTCGACAACCATAAAGGCATCCGACCCCCTCCACTACCACCTACCAATCGATGGAACCCCCAACGAAACCCATGGGGACCACCTCAACGACCCCCGCAACAGCAGTACGTGCCCATGGATACCTCGGCAGACCGCACAAGAGCGCGCATCGCCAAAGTAGGAGATCCGAACCGGAACCACCCTCAACGCCCCCCGTTCATGCCAAGGGGAGGAGGACGAGGAGGCGGTCAGAGGCAAAACATAAGGGAAGTAGTCTGTTACAACTGCAACAAAATGGGCCACTTCTCACGAGACTGCTACCAACCAAGAAAGCCGCAACGAGACAGACCTCCCGTCCGCGGAAGAGTGGCAGACACAGACTACTACGCCCAGGAACCGGCAGAACCCAGTAACGCACAAACGATAGTCCAACCGCAACACAGGGCACAAAACTGGCTCACTGGGATAGCCGGGGAAAGCGACAAAGTCAAAGATTTGGTACTCCAAGAATTGTGGGGAAAGGAGGGTTTTCAGGATGCCTAAACCCATCAGCCTGGGTGAGGGCGGTCAATTGTAACTCTGTAATAGTAACTCGGTTCAGGTCTCTTAGAATTCCAGTATCGATTCGAACAAGTTACGCAATGGCCGACATCAAAGGATTAGTGGACTCAGGAGCCACAGACAACTTCATATGACCCGCATTCGCCAAAAGAATGGGATTAGGGTTACAACCCCTCGATCGAGCGAGGAAAATATGGAATATAGACAATACGGAAAACAAAGCTGGGTTGATCACACACTTCAGCGACCTGGAAGTTCAGACTAAAGGGCTACGAAAGGTCATGAGATTCCTCGTCACCGACATCGGAAACGAAGATCTCGTACTCGGATATCCATGGCTGGCAACCTACGAACCAACCATCAGTTGGACCCACGCAGTGATACACGAAGACGCGATGCCGATCATCATTCGATCCATAAACCCAATCACCCCACAAACGACAATCGTGAGAGCCATTACCCAAGAAGAAGCCAAAGACATCATGGCCGAACTGAACGAGGAATGCCATGTCCGCACCACAGCAACGGAACTAGCTATTGCGGCCAACCAACACACCACGGCACTCGAAATCCCAGAACCATACCGACGGTTCGCGAAGATCTTCGACGAAGAAGCCTCACACCGATTTCCTCCGTCACGACCCTGGGATCACGCGATCGAATTCAAACCAAACACGCCTGCAACAATCGACTGTAAAGTATACCCAATGTCGCAAGAAGAAGACAAACACCTACGAACATGGCTAGACGAGCAACTCAAGATGGGTTACATCAGACCATCCAAATCTCCATACGCATCGTCATTTTTCTTCATCAAAAAGAAAGACGGAAAACTAAGACCGGTCCAAGACTACCGAAAAATCAACGCATATACCATCTGAAACCAATACCCGCTCCCCCTGATGTCGGAACTCATCAACGACCTGGGGAACGGAGAAATATACACCAAATTGGACGTACGATGGGGATACAATAATATCCGAGTCAAACCCGGTGACGAACCGAAAGCAGCGTTCAAAACGCGGTACGGATTATTTGAACCCCTCGTCATGTACTTCGGACTTACTAATTCGCCGGCCACTTTCCAAAACATGATGAACGACATAATGGGAGACACCATCGCGCGACAGGAACTACTCGGAACCACCATCCGAGTCTACATGGACGACATCGGTATATCAACACACGAAGGCGTGGGTCTACAAGCACATATCAATGCAGTTAGCGACGTACTCCAAGTAGCAATGGACCACGACCTATACTTCAAACCAGAAAAGTGCCTGTTCCATGCGCCAAGGATGGATTACCTGGGGGTAATTCTTGAAAAGGGGGTGACACGCATGGACCCGATCAAAATTGCGGGTATCAAAAACTGGCCAACGCCAACGAAAGTCCGGGACGTACGTTCATTCCTAGGCTTCTGCAATTTTTACCGACTATTCATTCGCGGATTTGCAACACTGGCGAGACCCCTCAACCGACTAACGCGAAAAGACACCGACTGGACTTGGGGAAAAGACGAACACCAAGCGTTTGAAAAACTAAAGACCTTGGTAACCACCGAGCCGGTACTGGCACACCCTAACCTACTGGATCAGTTCAAACTGGAGGTTGACGCGTCAGGGTTCGCCGTCGGAGCAGTCCTACTCCAAAAGAAGAAAGACGGGAAAAGACACCCAGTAGGCTACTACTCTGCGACGCTGAGTGAGGCGGAACGAAACTACGACATCTATGACCTGGAATTACTAGCTATCGTAAAGGCACTTCGACACTGGAGACCGCTACTAGCTGGATCGCCGCACAAGATCAAAGTGTTCTCGGACCACATGAATCTCCAGTACTGGAAAGACCCGCAAAAGATAAGCAGAAGAGTCGCTCGGGAAGTACTGGAATTAATGGAATACAACTTTGAAATTCACCATATCCCAGGAAAGAACAACGGCCGAGCGGACGCACTGTCAAGACGACCCGATTACGACCAAGGAGAAAACGATAACCGGGACGTCGTAGTTCTACCCGAGGACGTATTCGTTCGAGCAACACAAGTCACATACGAACAAAACCCACCACAGGAAGAGGACAAACTGAGACACTGGATTGACTCCCAGAACCTCAAAAGAATAGACGGAACCTGGTACCGACAAAGCCAACGGGTCGTAACTGGAGATAAAACCGAAAAGCGGAACCTTATCGCAAAGCACCACGACTCGCCAATTCACGGACACCCCAGGATTAAAAGGACCCAACAACTCGTACAACGACAATACTGGTGGCCAGAAGTGAACGAGGACACTAAGGAATACGTGAAGGGATGTGCGGAATGCCAGAGACACAAAGTCAACACAAGACCGATACGTGCCGCTCTCAATCCAATCACACCTATCCCTGACGCAAACCCCTTTGAGACTATAGCGCTCGATTTCATAACCAAATTACCGAAATCAGACGACTACGACTCTATACTCACAATCACAGATCACGACTGCACGAAAGCCTCCATCTTCATCCCCTGCATCGAAGAAATTACGGCAGAAGAAACCGCCGCGTTGTATGTAACCCACGTGTTCAAGAGGTTTGGCCTACCGGGCAAGATTATCAGCGACCGAGACCCCCGCTTCGCGTCCAAGTTCACAAGAGAATTATGCCGTATATTGGATATCACGCAAAACATATCAACGGCCTATCACCCCCAAACTGATGGACAATCGGAACACACCAATCAATGGCTCGAGCAATATCTAAGGTTCTGGGCAAATGAACGGCAAGATAACTGGGCGGCCTTCCTACCAATGGCCGAATTCGCGCATAACAATTGGGCGCACGAACACACAAGGAAGTCCCCATTCCATCTCCTTATGGGATACGACCCGCGCACTGATTGGACGGATAAGACATCAGCAATCCCTCGAGTCGAGACTCGAGTAGCGCAATTCCGAGAAGCCCGAAAAGAAGCTCAGGAACTGATGAAAAAGGCCCAGAACTTATGGGTGAAACACAAACACACTCCACGCTTCAGCGTGGGCGACCTCATGTGGTTAGAAGGGAAACACCTCCGTACCAATCAACCTACCGCCAAGCTTGCGGCCAGGCGGCACGGACCCTTTAAAATCAATCAGGTGATGTCACCTATCAATTATCGATTAGAACTTCCCACGCAGTGGAGCATCCACCCAGTGTTCCACATCGATCTTCTCACACCATACCACGAGACCGACATGCATGGAGAAAATTTCCGACGCCCACCGCCCGATCTGGAAGAAGGCCAAGAGGAATACGAAGTCGAATGTATTCTAGACACGCGGCAATTCGGCAGGGGACGGCGACTTCAGTATCTAGTCAAATGGAAGGGATACCCCGACTCGGAAAACCAGTGGGTCAACAAAGATGACGTGTTCGCTGACGAGGCCATAGCGGAATACGAACAATCGAGAATCCGACCTACTCGTAGGATAAAAGGACGAGCTGTTAACTCCAGAACGACATCCCCTTCATCCTCACTCCACACTGGCTTCATCGCGTCCATCCTCATGTCCCTTTCACACTCTACCGATGCCCTCGCTGCGATTGCCTCAAACGTCGGAGCCGTCACCTATCAAGAGCTCCAGGAGGCTCTTCAAACCATACTCCCGGCCGAATACAAGCCCAACACCAGCAACCCCGCCACCTGGTGGATCCTCACCGAAGGCGGCCAACGTCTCAACTCCACCCCCATTACCACGGCCGAGCTTGATCGGCTTCGTGCAGCTCTCCCAGAGTCTGCGCCTCCCTCACCTGGACTTAGCGCAGTGCGGGTTGAGTCCCTCACGGAGGCTGAGGCGGCCGCTGCCCACCTACTTGACGCCCAAGCAGAAGAACGATTGGAAGGAGGAGGCGGAGGAATGGACGGAGAGCCAACTCCGGACGGCTATCATGTTGAGGCTCAAGAGGAATCGCAGGCGCGACGAGGTAATTCAGGAGCTACAGACGAAGAGGGCCGAGAGGCAGCAACTGACCCGAGACAAGCTGGCGGTAATCGAGCAGCTGAAGAATCGGTTCTCGAACAAGTCCGGGGGAGTTTGAGGCAGTGGTACCCAGATGAGCACCCGCTAATTATCACCGCCACCGACACTGACAACCCATCCGAAACTCCATATGCGTGTGACACGCTGGGACGCCCCCTCTACCGAGGCGATGTGCGCACCGACGCGCCCCCTCTCCACCCCTCACTCCGCCTCCGCTATATCCAGCGAGGCGAACGACCTCCTCCAGCCGGATACAAGTACAACCGCGCCGACGACTTCGTCCATTTCCAGGTGGACGATGGCCATGGAAGTGTGCGACAGGCCGCCTACGTCCAGGTGGTCATGAACGCCGATCCGTTGGTACTTGCGCTGGTGGAAGACAGTGACAAGGTCTACTCCAAGGCCCTGTATGCCAAACCCCACGTCAAGGAGTTGGGCAAACCGGTGTACCCGCGGGAGGACATGTTCCTCTTCAAGACCGGATACTACGACCGACCGCGCCTAGATCGTGCAGTCAACGAACTCCGGGACGCCAGCGTGAAAGCGGAGATCCACCGCTACCGCTCGTACGTAGCCGAAGAAGCCCGCATGCACCAGCGCATCATGGAGTTGTCGGGAGCGTTGGGAGGAGTCCAGGCGGAACTCGAGAGGTGTAAGTTCCGCCTCGAAATGGCTAACGTGATGGACAGAATCGAGGAAAGGCAGTCGGGGTGGATGGGAGGAGTTGGGCCGAGTCGGCGCCGAGGACGTCGCACCTGAAAAGGGGGTGATGTTACGGTTTCGGACGTGGACCCTTACTTACGCACGTGGTCAGCGGAGTAGAGGAGTAATCGGCCTCGGACTTATCTTGTGGAGGGCTGTAGTCACATGTGTTTGTGTCATGACTCAGTCCTAGGATCGGTGTAGTAGGGTTTGAGTCGTTACCGCTACTGGTCACCGGGTTGGAGAGGAGCTTTAAAGCCACCTCGCATATGTATAAATAATGGTGGTGAAAGACCAAGATACGCCATCTTGGTCTTCTTGCAATCACCACTCTCTTCTCGCATCACAGACTCGGACTCCTCAGATCGACTTCTCCTTTCTCTTCTCCTCTCTCTTCCTTTCTCTCTTCATCTATTCGAAGCCGACGTCTACCTTGTCACGGACAACGGTATAGGGCACGTGACCGACCGGCGTTATCGCGAAGCTAAGTTGTGAATACCCTCTCGAAGTCCAAGTCGGACCTAACGCTCGTGGTGGCGTTACACCCCGGGTTCCACCTCATCAGTGGTGCTGACCTTCGAGGACCCCTCTGGGGACTCGCTACGGTCGCTCCTGAATGAGCGGACCCTTTTCACCTTTGGGCACTCAGGGGAGCTGAAGCGCTGGAAGGCCAAGCCCCGTAACACGGGCAAGGGCACACCGGCTACTTCCTCCTGAAATTTTCCCCTTTACGTCCGCACCTCATCACCCCTCCCCCCTTGTCCGCATCCTCCCACCCCTTCCCGTCCGCAATTTCCCCACCCACGCCCTCCACCCCATGCCCTCGTGCATGAGTCCCCAACCCTCTGCCCCACTGCCGTGCTGTTGCGCACACCCCCACCCTCATTTGACGCGCCCGCACCGGATCTGGACCCCTCCGCGGTCTAGGCCATCACCCTGCCTTCGGGCACCCCTTTCTTACCTTGGTTTCCTTTGGAAGGTGCCGCCAGTCCTTATGACATCTAACCTTATCGGCGACTCCCACCGTTTTCATTATGGGGAGTTGAGCCTCACTTGTACCACCGCCCCCTTTAATTTCTACTTTTCATACCTTCCTTCTCCTTCTCGTCTCCCCGTTTCCTCTTACGTATCAGTTTCACCATGGCTCATCCGGGAAATAGCTAGGCCTTAAATGGTTCCATCCCCGTAGACTACTTAGTAGGAAGGTGTTCTTTTGGTTGGTGGCGTTTGTAGGGACAGTTTTTTTTTGGAGTTTACATACAGAGTAGCAGGTTGGGGTAGAGACCGTTCTTGTACTAAGTACTGCCGCAGAATACAAATGGTTCAAAAAAAAAAAAAAAAAAAAAAAGGTCACCATACCAAGTACTGATGCCCAGTAAGTGTCCTTTTCTTTTGTTCTTTGGTGGTGCTCATGTCTTTCCAAAGTAGGAGCCATGTTCAAAAGAACTGCACACACAATTTTCCATAGAATACTTCCCATCTATCGTACACTCATTTTTAAGTCTCAAAACACTCATTTCCATACACTACACTCAATTAGCTACCAAATGGACCTAATACATGCAGCGTTTGCTAAGTTTTCGAAAAATGGTGGGCCGTGAGATTTGTTTGCACGTGTTGTGCAATACTTTTGAACGCCACTGTACCTCTGTCACTCGCTTTGCCTTAGTAGTTTCATCCAAAATCACTCTGTGGGGGGCTGATCAGCCATCGAATCAAGTTATCGAGTGCCTGTGACCGGCAAGGAAGAAAAGGCCAGATCTGCGCTCGGCTCGCTTCGCCCTTGCTTGTTCTCTTGTCTGTCGTTATTGCATAACTTTCGTGAACGATGATTACGAGGAGGCCATGTCTATCTTTGACGAATTGTCACCTCTATTTCCCCCGACCAAAGTCAAGGTGAATTCCGAGTCGTGGCCATAGTTCAGCAGCTCGTGACAATGCTAGCGATGATCCGATCGGCCGCGCACGAGACCCCGGAATATTCAGAGGAGGCAATATATCGCGCTCGTACATTTACCGGCCCATCTTCTCACAAAGATCGTTTTGCGGAAATCACCGCAGAGCAGCGTGTCCGTTACTTCGGTTCCACCGAAGGCCCGGAAGCGTCGTCTGGCAGTCCACCATTATCTCGGCCAAGATCTCGGCCAGCGCCAGTGGTGCTCTTCAAGGACCATGACGATCCGGAGATCGATCCGACGTTCGAGAAGCTGGGGCTCCTTGAAGGACTTCTCTCTGTTATCCGCGACAACGACTTAACGGAGATCGATGAAACTATCGAAAAGGGCCGAACCGCACTTGCTTCTGTTCCAAGGAATCTGCTTACATCAGCCCTTTACGACTCATTCGGCCAAATACTCTTTGTAGCATTCAAGCGCACAAAGAAAATCGAGTACCTCAACGAGGCGATTAGTACACACCGTCAGGTTTTTGAGCGTCCGTCGACACACGTTCTGCGCTTCAAGACACTTCGTAGGCTTTGCCTAACTTTGGTCACCCACTCCAGGTTCTCTCCGGGTCACCGTACCCACGACTCGGACCTGGATGAAGTGGTGAAACTACTCTCCCAGTGTGCTAATGACGGACAAGCGAGCTTGCCTGATCGATTCTTATATTCATGCTTATGGGCTTTTCAGGCGCGGCGTACTCGACACCCCTCCGTCTCCAAAGGGTATGAAAGCGCTGTGTCATCAATGCGAGACGTCCTCCTTTTCGCACCAACTTTGCAACTACAGCATGCCACTCTTGCCCAGACGGTTGACGTCACTCATGTGGTGCCTCTAGACTTTGCCTCGTATCGGGTCGACCTTCAAGTTCATCAGCTCGAGGAAGCGATTGAGACTCTTGAAAGAGGGAGAGCCTTACTTTGGTCCGAGATGCGTCGCCTCCGCGTTTCAATCGATCAACTTCTCAGTGCAGACCCACAACTAGGACACGAGTTTGCAGCAGTCAACCGAGACCTCGAGGAGCTGACCAAGTCGATTCCACCGAGCCACAAATTGAGCATCGATGATGGCGCAGGGGATGAACTCAGAGCGGTGGACCCATTCGGTCGTCTCCTACTGAAGCAACGTGGGCTTTTGAAGGAACGCGACAACCTCATTTCGCGAATTCGGGTCTTGTCGGGCTTCGACAGCTTTTTGACATCACCGTCGTTCGATACACTCCGTTCTGCCGCCTCATCTGGTCCTGTGATCATCATAAACCACTCCAGGTGGCGCTCTGACATTCTTATCCTTCTCCACAATACGTCTCCCTCCCTCATCCCGACCCCTCATTATTTCTACGACCGTGCAAACGCATTAAGGGACAGGTTATTGGACTCGCGAAACAAACACGGGCTTGATTCAAGTCATTACAACGAAACCCTTGCCTCTGTTCTTGCCGAGCTCTATCATCTCGTTGGCAAACCCGTCATCGACCGACTCCATCAGCTGAACATACAAGAACAGTCCCGGATCTGGTGGTGCCCGACATCCGTGTTTTGTTCCGTTCCTCTCCATGCCATGGGTCCAATCCCATCCGACGACGGCGTTGAGCGCTATTTCTTAGATCTCTACATCTGTTCCTATACCCCAACACTGTCCGCCCTCATCCAATCTCGTAATCGCGATTCCGATTCGCTATCTCTGGATCGACCTTCCTTACTTCTCGTCGCGCAGCCTGACCCATCTCTTCCAACCGTGCGGGGCGAGATCCAAGTTGTCCAGCTGCTCGATACCGACGTGACAAGCTTTATCTCAGAAGCTGCGACACCTGCCGCGGTCATCGACGGCTTGCATCACCACCAATTTATTCACTTCGCGTGTCACGGTACACTGGAGGCCGACAAGCCATTCGAGGCCGGATTCGAGCTTTACGGAGACAAGCGGCTGACGCTCTTAGATATTGTGCGCTCGAATCTGCCCACTGCCGAATTCGCATTTCTCTCTGCCTGCCACACCGCAGAGGTGACTGAAGGAAGCGTCATCGATGAGGGGCTTCACCTTGCAGCTGCAGTGCAGTACTGCGGGTTCCGCAGTGTTGTTGGGACGATGTGGGCTATGGTGGATGAAGATGGACGGGACTTGGCCGAACATTTTTACAAGTCATTGTTCTCTGCTTCGAGACGAGACCAGGCGGTTCCATATCACAAACGATCTGCGAAAGCACTCCGGATGGCAGTGAAGAAGCTGCGGAGGAAGAGGCGAATCTCCCTGGAGAGATGGGTGAATTTCGTTCATTACGGCGCATGAACGGGGTTATCTGTGAGTATTCGGGTTTAGTCGAATACGGCTTTCGTGCTTACTGCATATCCATAGCCGTGCGTGGTGCGCACATTGTCGTTCTCGATGCCGTCCGGTACTTCGTCTGTATTTTCCCTCACTTACATTTCCTTTGTCCTTGCATCATTTGATTTTGCCTCCCCTCTCTATGATTGCTTCGACTCATGCTTCCGTCGGAATCCGTCCGGTTTTGCTTACACAAGTCTTTCGCTGTTTCTCCTTTCCGTTCGCTCCCAGTGTCCGTGTACGATGTTTTCCACGACGGGTTCTCTACTCTTCCAACTTACTTCTATTGAGTTCACTGAATACTGACCAGTATATATTTACAGTCTGCAAACAAAATACCAACTGTTCCTCTTCGCTCCTCTCTGTTGTGTGAAGTCAGATTACAAGCACATACCCTCTAGGCTTGCAAATCACAACGCTCTCGCAATCGCCCTTCCGTCACCTTCATCATCGTTCGGAGCCTAGAACCAGCGTGAAAGTTTTTCCCTCCATGTTCTATGCGATCACGCGCGAGAAGGGCGGGCTCCGCTGTATGTTATATGTTGCGTGTGCGTGAGTTTGGTGACAGGGGGGTACAAGAACGGTGGGGGAGAGTGGAACAAGTAGGCAAATACTAGGCCGAGGATGGCGAGAAACAGGGGAAGCAGGGAATGCAGCGAGGATCGGGAAAGCGCGGGGCGTCTGTATTGTGCGGCATTTGGAGCCCAAGCTTGCGCAGGATCACACCCAGCAGAGACGGAGCTGCACACAGACGAGTGAGGAAGCCATGCAGCGGCGTTCGGGAACCGACAGCAAACGGCACGAGTGACGAAACCAGGTGAGAGAGTGCGTGTGTCAGGGTGATTGGGAGAGACAGTGGTGAAGGGACTAAAGGATATCGGTGCTGGGAAGAGCGAGGCGCTGATGAGGTAGAGAACGAGAGGTCGTGGTCCGAGTCGAGAGAATGCGTGCATTTTAGTTCCACGGGTTACTAGAACGGTAACGTACAATGAAAAATCAGAAGGGAACCTTTGCTCAAGAGAGTGAGACTAGTCACTAATGAGTAGAATATAGTGACATTGGAGGAGCCAGTCAAAAGGAAGTGGACGACTTTGCGATGAGTGGCTTACGTTATATTATTGCTGTTTTCATAACATACTAGCAATTCACGACGGCCCCAAGGGGCCGTCATTCACGAAAGCTTTCTGATGCTTGAATCCAGTGTGCACGTTGGCCCAACTTCGTATTCGTAAATGTAGAGACGACGCTTGTAATGATGTCCGGCACCACTAACTTGTAACACCTCGCAAGACTTCGCTGCTACATTCACCGACACCTGCACGCTCATCGTGCCATCCAGGGCACACCAGCACCAGCGACGGCAGGCCGTCAGACAATGCCAATGCCAGCTGCCCCTCGACGCAAAAAATATTTCCTTCACGCCTCGAATCGACTTGTGCATGTAGTTTGGAAGTGGAACCTATCGCTGTGATTCACCAGGTCCACGAATCTTCGGCTGATTTACCTTTCCTGTGCCGCTTCCTAGGGGTTTCATAAAGATGTTCTGCAGCTTTTCAAAGTCTGGCGTCCCAAGACCCGTGACCTATGCAACACAAATCAGCCAACCTCGAAGGCGAAGAGATATAGGTCTGGCAGGACGAACGGGATCCCATCCTGGGATGGCAGAAAATCCATCGCTGCCACAGCCAGGGTTAGAGCCAGATATGAAGTCGTTGAGGCCCGAATCCCATTGTATTGCCAAATATTGAGGAAACCAAGTGGGGGCCTGCTATTTGTAATAAGATAGTCATTCAGCAGTGAGAAAACGCCTGCCACTGTCTAGGGATTGATGGTCAGCTGAGAATGGACAACGCAGAGTGGATGGAGCAGGGAAAGACACACAGGAGTTGAGGAGCTTGTGCCCTCCACACCGATGCGAACGTTTCTGAGAAATATTATGAGTTTGAGAGCTTGGGTGGCGATGTCAGGGATGCCATGACCCTCAGGGCTGCACAAACCACAAAGTAAGAAATGGTTGCGTCAGATGACAGCAGCAAACGCACTTGTTGAGGCCAGCATACTGGGCGCCATGACGCTCGAGGAATGCAGACACGGCGACATCCTGGTAGACTGGGCGTGGAAAGTAGTCCGAAAAGCCACCTCCAGAGAGGGGAGCTGCAACCTCGGGGTCGTATTCTGTAGTGCCACCAATGATGGTGAGATAGGGACGTGAGCGAACGAAGTGAACTTGCCGCTCGGTCATGTGAGGACATGTGAGCCATGTCAGTCCTCCGTTTGTCAAGAGCGAGTGAGGGCGCTGCGCGATCATTTATGATCGCTTGAGTTCTTCAGTGGTTCTGCTCGACTCCTGTGTTCGATTCGCTTGGTGGAGTCATCATCTGGGTGTGAGGTAACAACAATGGGACCGCTAACTGAACGACGCAACTCATCACGTTCATGTTCATGGGAAGAGGGGTCAACAGCAGATGGTGTTTCATTTGCCAATGACTGAAAACGGCGATGGAAAGATAACTCCAAGTGGGACAGGGGGGGAAACAGATGCAGGGAAAAAATATACTTCTACATGCACAGGCAGCGAAACCTCCACTTGACCAAAGATGACCGTGCTTCACTTGCACACTATGAAAGCTTCAGTGGTCAGCGAGAAATGAAAGGGAGCGTATGGCAGACGAACTCTTCACAAACTTTCATGGTGTCGATACATATCCATGACAGCTCACGCAGCAGGAGAGATGTACCACACAGGGGGTTGGAGCACAGGATCTGACCATCAAGAGTTTCCCGACGCGAAACAACAAACCACTGTGGTTGAATCAAGCAGTATGGGTATGACGTGTGAACGTTGTGAACCGCCAGTTGTATTTCTCTCATAGAATGGGAGAACCAAGTGAAACCAGCAACAGCCCGGTCATGTGAGGAACATGTGATCGTTTGGGAAACCACTTGGAAGGCAGACTCCGAAGTGGCTAAAATGATCCCCGCCAACGCACACTGTTGCTCTGTATGAGACATTGCCTTTCCAAAAAAAAAAGGGACAAAGGAAGGAATATAAATGCACAAAGTGGGTGTAAAAAAAAAGCTTACGACGTTGAAATCGATGAAGCAGGCGAGTGGGAAAAAAGGTTCGAAGCCCGACAACTCCGTGACAAAGCGATGCCAAATTATTGTATAGATGCCGATTTTTTTTTCTCGCAGACAGCCAGACATCCAAACTCAAGAGCAGGGTTCATATTGAGTAGATCAAGAAATTAGGCTAGCATACATAATTGGGGTTATTGAATAGTTATCTGTGTTGCTAGTTCGGCATTGTGCAACTACGAGTCAGCATCCCACAGCCCAACCATTGTCCCTCCCTGATACAAGTAGAACACATATGTCATAGCTGCTTGAAGCAGCTTTCCGAGTCTGCAAATCGTAATGTAGTAGAACACAGTAGAACACACGAGAATACAAACGTACAAGCCCCTGAGGGGCCGGGTCCAAAAATTGGGTGGTCGAGTCAGAGACAAGACCGAGGCCGAGCGTGGTACATGCGGACGCTACCACCGCTCGGTCCTCCGGCGAAACGAATCCGCCACCACTGCACCGAATTTCACAAATGGTTCCCAAAACCGATAAGTAGGATATATAAATTTATTTATTAATTACCGTGATTATTTTTGGCGGAAATGAAATTCGGCATGATCACCGAGATGCCCATTTCAACCCCGCCTGTGTGTGTAATATTGCAAAATCGGCGTATGTTATGAAAACAGCAATAAGTGTTCGGTCGGCGACACGTGGCCCGTGTGATGATACAACGTTCGTAAAGGGACCAGACCCATTTATGACTTGCGTCTTTCGCCCCCAATAGCGCAACTCGTCACCTAACTTAACTTTCCAATTATCGAATACTTAGGCACTTAAGCATGGCCGATGAACTAGGTAAGTCGCTCTCAGTCATTCGAGGTGACGGGGTCCGACTGTATATCAATCTCGACTAATTGTTTACAGGATCCATCCACGAAATCAATTCCTCCATCACACATCATCAGCAACTTCTTGCTACGTCATCCAGATCTCGCCTTCTCTCTGTTCCTCATCTGGGCTTAATACGGATTAAGCGTTACAAATTGTCAGATCAAAGGGAGGACCTCGACAAGCCACTTTTCATTTTACCGAAGCAATACTACTCCAACCCCATTCATGGCTAGAATTAGGTCCAGAGATCCTTCGTGCTTTGTACGGCCTCACTTGAATGCTTGCCCTACGCTCAGTAGTGTCCAACTACCCCCAAGATGCTATTTGCGCGGCCAAATACCTCTGCCATCTTCGAGACCAGTCCCACGCAGTGTTTGTTTTCCCGCGCCATAAAGCCACGGCGTCCCTCGTGGGCGCGTTGGAAGATCAGGTGGTGTCGGGGGCCTGCGACGTATTGCAGTGCATTGAGGAGGTGGCAGTCCACTGCCACGAACTCATCACATCAGATCCGTCAGATAGCGACATCACTCCCCCCATCACTCGCTTTACCACAGTAGGCTCGCCCAAAATCCGTCAGTGGGTAACCATTTAGCCAAGTTATCGAATGCCTGCGACTGGCAAGGGAGCACAAGCCTGATCTGCGTAGGGCTCGCGATGCCCTTGTTTCGTCTCTTTCCTGTCGCTATCTCCTAACTTCTGTGAACGACGATTATAAGGAGGCTGCGTCCGTTCTAGACGAAGTCATCACTTCTAGCTCCGCCGGAGACAGCCAAGATGAATCCGTAGCTAGTGTTCAACGGCCCGTGACCATGCTAGCGACGGCCCAGTCGATCGCGCATGGGACTCCGATTCAGAGGAAGCAATATATCTCGCGCATACTACCCCGGCCCACCGACTCACTTTCGGTCCGCGATTCCAGCACAGCTTTCATTCTACGAGCGGTAGCGGTGCTACGCGCCGTTGCAAACGAAACGTCCCTCCTGCAGACCTAAGACCAAAATACTGCATGTGAAATACCCTTATAACAACCGCGAGCATTACATTTCAATATTCGGTCCAAGGGAAACATCAAAAACGACAATCTCCCACGCGCTCTGTTCCTCCGGCTCTTTGCGAGACACCCGCCGCAACTTTTGGACGAGGAAGCGTTCACACGATAATGCATTCAGGGTTAATACTGATACGGCCATCTGTTTTTCGGCTCGTCAGCAAATACCAACGGCAGTAGAGGAGAGACACGGACCTTGTGCCGCCTGCTGGTCGCAGCAAACTGCCGTCCCAGTGGCGCCGCCGCTGCGGCGCGTCAGCTAACTAATTGGATACGAAAGTCGAGGAAGTACCAAATCTCCGAGTCAAGAACGCAGTCCAGCCCGACTAGCCACACAACCCCGCTTTTGCAACAATACAAGTAGTGGGTCTGCGTGTCGCATTGATGGTCGATCCTACGCACGGGGGTTGCGGTTGCGGTGACGGTGCTGGTCAACGCAATGGCGGTGACCAAAGAGACGAGGGGTTTGTAGAACAGCATTGTCAAGATCGTTTGGAGGTGGTTGTGGTAGTGAAGCTTCTCGTTGTTTAGCGGGATCAGCGGCGAAGACCGAGAAATTTTGAGGGACTTGAGCTGCCCTTTTATAAGGTTTCGTCCATGTCTGGTGGGTCAATAACGGCGAATCCCAGTGTGCTTGCAGTTGACCAAACAGAAGAGAGTTCCAGAAACGAGGAGTGCATTATCCGCAGAAGCTGACAACAGTTCGACGTGTTATTTGAATAAAACAGAAACATGCCGTCTCAGCGTCTCCTCGGAGAAAATAAGATCCGAATCTGGTAGCCCATCTTCAACCGGAAGCAAACCCGTACCTGTCTGTATGTTGCACCGATACTCGTACGCCATCGATATCACTTCCCACATCACCTCATACAGATCACCGATGCCAAACACCCCGCAAACGGTCCTTAGGCACCTGAAGACAGGCTGCGCGTCATTGGGTCTCTTGTTGTATTCACTTTCCTCCTCTCTCGCAATTTCCGAAGCCCCAAATACGAAGTTACGTTTTTTTTGTTTTTTGTTTTTTGTTTTTTGTTTTTTGTTTTTTGTTTTTTGTTTTTTTCCTTTTCCCGTTCGTCTCTAACTGATGTAGGCCGCGGGACAGCGGCGGCCTCGTCATCGCCCTCGCAAAGGCTTCTTCCCACCGCCTTCACACCTCGCGGCATGCGAGCACCCAACCTGCCTCACCTGCCGTTCCCACCCCTCAACCTGCCGCTTACGCAGACGAGGCGGCAGAACGGAGTGTGCCGAACGACGGTAATGTTAGGAAGCTGTCGAAGCCTGGAAAGGCCCGAATTCGCGAAATGAGCTTCTCGTGCTCCTTCAAAGACCACGTTGCTTGACGGCCGAATGGGTCCACAGTCCACTGCTCTGAGTTCATCCCTTGCGCCATCATCAACGTGTAATTTGTGGCTCGGTGGGACCGACTTGGACAGCTCCTCGAGGTCTCAATTGACTGCTGCAAACTCGTGTGCTAATTGTGGTCTGCCCTGAGAAGTTGATCGATTGAAACGCGGAGGCGACGCATCTCGGACCAAAGTAAGGCCCTCCCGCTTTCAAGAGTCTCGATCGCTTCCTCGAGCCGATGAAGGTCGAACCGATACGAGGCAAAGTATAGAGGCACCATATGAGTGCCGTCAAGCGTCTGGGCAAGAGTGGCATGCTGTAGCTGGAAAGTTGGTGCGAAAAGGAGGGCGTCTCGCATTAATGACACAGCGCTCTCGCACCCTTTAGAGACGGAGGGGTGTCGAGTACGCCGCACCTCACGAGCCCACAAGTATGAATACAAGAATCGCAAGCTAGCTTGTCCGTCATTGGTACACTGGGAGAATATTTCACCACTTCATCCAGGTCGTGGGTACGATGACCCGGAAAGTTCCGGGGACCGCGCGAGGGTTGTGGCGGGTTGATGGGTGGTGGATACAACGAAACCCTTACCTCTGTTCTTGCGGGGCTCTAGGACCTGGTTGGCAAATCCGTCATCAACCGACTGCATCAGCTGAACATACAAGAACAGTCCTGGATCTGGTGGCCCGGTGCCCGACATCCGTGTTTTGTTCTCTTCCTCTCCACGCCATGGGTCCAATCCCATCCGATGACGGCGTTGTGCGCTATTTCTACATCTGTTCCTATGCCCCGACACTGACCGCCCTCATCCAATCTCGTAATCGCGATTCCGATTCGCTATCTCTGGATCGACCTTCCTTACTTCTTGTCGCGCAGCCTGACCCATCTCTTCCAACGGTGGGGGCGAGATCCAAGTTGTCCAGGCTCTAATTACCGACGTGACAAGCTTTATCTCAGAAGCTGCGACACCCGCCGCGGTCATAGATGGCTTCCATCACCACCAATGTATTCACTTCGCGTGTCATGGTACACTGGAGGCCGACAAGCCTTTCGAGGCTGGATTCGAGCTTTACGGAGACAAGTGCCTGATGCTCTTAGATATTGTGCGCTCGAATCTGCCCACTGCGGAATTGGCATTTCTCTCTGCCTGCCACACAGCAGAGGTGACTGAAGGAAGCGTCATTGATGGGAAGCTTCACCTTGCAGCTGCAGTGCAGTACTGCGGGTTCCGCAGTTGTTGGGACGATGTGGGCGATGGTAGACGAAGACGAACGGGACTTGGCCGAACATTTTTACAAGGCGTTGTTCTCTAATTCGAGACGAGAACAGGGGATTCCATATCATGAAAGGTCTGCGAAGGCACTCCGGGTGGCAATGAAGGAGCTGCGGAGGAAGAGACAGATCACCCTAGAGAGATGGGTGAACTTCGTTCATTATGGTGCATCATGATGATTGAAGCATCTGTGAGTATTCGGGTTTTTCTCCATAGGCATTTGTGCGTGCAGTGACTCAACCGTTGTCCCATGACGTGGGTCATCCACACAGGGGTTTCGGATTGGACGTAATCGTATCGTACTGTTGGGATGGCTCTATACAACACGGTTGTCTGTAAATGGTTTACTGAGGCATTTATGCATCGTTATCCATCAATGGGTTGATACGCTACTCCTATTCTATCGTATACGCAACCGATGTCGGCTGCAGCTGGGACGAAGGGTTGACCCGACCCGATCTCACATTGCACTAGTCGTTTATCAACACCATTCACATTCAAATCTGTGGCTGGCACATCTGCGAAGGTGATATTTCCTTGATCTCTGTCGTTCCCTAGATGATTACCTTTCTTCGCGTAGGAGGGGCCTTATTGGCAAGGCGCTGAGGGTCGTAGGACTAGGTCGTTCCATCCAAAGTCTGAACTTCGCACAAGCGCAGCTGTAAAACTCCTCTATCTAAATCTATCTCGACTGGACTTGCACATGAACCTAACTTGTGAATGTGCAAGCGATGATGTACGTGCTTTGAAGCGTGTGCGTGAGCTAGGCGATGAAGAGGGATGTAATAAGCAGATAAATGTGAGGTTGAGAAAGTAAAAGGAGCAGCGAAGGATGCAGGGGGTTCGGGCAGGGATCAGGGAGTGCGGAAGAACATCGAGTAAAAAATGGTGTTGGCCAGGAGCAAAAGCCTACAGGCCGAGCAGAGACAAAGGCCGGGTGTGCGGCGATGAGTGAGGAAGGGGAGCCTTGACCGCTTGACAAGCAGAAGCCGAGGTCGAAGGCCCGACCGAGAGAGACTAAGCAGGACAAGATAAGTGTTGGGGATGTCGGAACCCAGACAAGGACTAAGTGAGCGAAACAATGAGAACGACGACGACGGACAGGAACTTCAAGACAAAAGGAATTGCGGACTTTTTAAGAGCTCCCCTTATTACGAGAATTCCACCACAAGGATAAAGAAGGAATATTCGATTAGGGTCGGAGTGACGGAGACAGAGACATGACACGGCGAAACACGGTCGAAGAGGCAGAAGGCAAATGGAGGGAGGTAAGAGGTCAAGAAAAGTGATAATATCGTACGGCGGTCTAGCGGCATGGTCGCGAATCCACGACATCCTCCAAGACCAAGGGCGGCGGGCGGCGGGTTGTAGGAGACGAAATAGGTGGAGAATAGTGACAAGTCAAAAAGTTGCTAGAGATGGTCAAAGAGGACTGATGCGGCAATAATGGCAAGCAAAGAGCAGCGACATTGACGATGGGTACGAGGCGAGCCACTAACGAAGAAGGGGGACAGAGACGGAAGAACGCGATCGAGGGTGGGAATGAGAGAATGACTGCGATGAGAGGTGGATGCGATGACGAGAGCTCGAGACGCTGATAAGCGAAGGCGAACAGGACAACGAGGACAAGGACGATGGGCGGAGACTTCGTGGCTAACGGATTTGGTGAGTTCAACTCTAATTGGCAGGTGATTTCGACTTGAGCTTGCCAAGCCGAGAGTGTCGTGCAAGGAGTGTGAGGGAGTGAGAACTCGGCGCAGATATACTCTGGCAAAGTGAGTAGCCAAAAATATAGGACTCGGAAAAAACCTAAACACAGGTGTGTTACTGACCGTGTGTAGGTAGATAGATCAGGTCAAGATTGGGAACAGGGCTTGCAATGGTGGTGATGATGGCAACAGAACAATGCGAAACCAATTCAAATGGAAATGGAATCCGAGGAAGACAGGAAAAAAATACACAGGTATCGTATGACCTTGGATATGTGATAGTCGTCGAGAGGCTGCGTGCATTGTTTCACAGGTTAGAACAGGAACGGAAAACTTGAATGAGAAGTTGAAGGGAAACTTCGCTCTCGAGACAACCTGTAAGAATAGAGTGACATTGGTCAAATGCGATGACTCGACTCGACGATGAGACTCAGCTTACGGTACGACACGTGGTCAACCCGCTGCCACCACTTGAAGTAGGCTTGTCACCGCCGACTCACCGGTCAACTATAACCTCGTCCTCATGTTGGCTGCACAGCGGGGACCGCGTTTCGTCGACCTCCTGCTCGTCAACTTGGTGTTGTCTTTTGGAAGCGGTCCCAGCCTGTTGTCGTATACTGGTACGCGGACTGCGCCGGCGGGTGAGATTATTGGCTGTGCTTCATTGTGCATCTTACATTCTTCCATTTGATACACAAGTTCTGGGCATGTGGTTGGGCATGGGGTGTTCCAGTGTGTTACAAATACGTCTTGGTTCTCGTAAAGGGTCCCATTCGTGACTTACATATTTCGCCCCCAATCTTGCTCAGCCCAAATCGTCACTTCACCTCACCCCGCAACTCTCAAATGCTTGCTCGAATGTTTAAGTTGTTAATGGCCAACGTACTAAGGGTACTAAGTAAGTCACTCTCAACATTTGCGGGCGTGTCCCGTATCAGCTATGTCTCATCTAATTATTTACAGGATTCATTCGCCACAAAATCGATTTTTTTCATCATGATTACACTGTTTCAGCACCTTCTCGCTACAAAATCTCGATCTGATCCTCATCGCATTCGTGTTCTTATTGGTATGGCCGCCATGAGAACCCGGCGATACAGATTTTCAATCAAAGGGAGGACCGCGACAAGTCAATCTTACATGAGACCGAAGCAATACTCCTCCCACCCCGCTCGTGGCTAGGACAAGATCCAAATATCCTTGAAACTTTTTTCGCCCTCGCCCTCGCGCTTGTCAACCGCTCGAAGGTGTTCGGCCAGTACAAAGACGCCATTTACGCAGCCAGGTACCTTCGCTATCTTCGAGACCAACCTCAGTTTGGGTCCCGGCGCCATGAAGTCACAGCATCCCTCGTGCGTGCGTTGGCATATCAGGTGGACTTGGAAGCCAGAAACGTAATGCAGTGCATTGAAGAGATGGCAGTCCTCTGCCACGAACTCCTTACTTTGGACCCCTCCAATGACGATACCACCGACTCCCTCACTCACTTGGCCGGAGTTTTTCTATCCAAATTCAGCTTGTCGGCGCCTGACCAACCATTGAACCAAATTATCGAATGCTTGCGATTGGCGAGGAAGCACAGGCTGGATATGGGCGTGTCCTTCGCCCTTGCTGCATCTCTTCTCTGTCGCTATTTCACGACTTTTGTGAACGACGATTATGAGGAGGCTGCGTCCGCCCTGGATGAATAATCGCTTCTACTTCTACCGGAGTAAGCCACTGGCAGGATGAAATTCCTACTTACAACGCGATGCCTCGCGAAAACACTAGCGCTCATCCGATCAATCGCGCACCTCGACCCCGGAATATTTGGAGGAGGCAATATACCGCGCTCGTACATTATCTGACCCATCATCTAAAAACGATATTTTTGCTGAAATCACGGCGCGGCTGCGCTTCCATTTTCTTCGGTTCCATCGAAGGCCTTGAAGCATCGTCCGACGAGGCCCTGAATGCACCGTTATCCCAGGCAGCGCCGGTGAGGTCCTCCGGGAACGACGACGATCCGGAAATCGATCCGACGTTTGAGAAGCTGCAGTTCCTTAACGAACTTCTCTCTATGATCCGCATAACGACATGACGGAGCCTGAGATCGATGAAGCTATCGAAGAGGGCCGAATCGTACTTGCTTCTGTTCCAATGAGTCTGTTTACGTCAGCCCTTTTCCACTCATTCGGGGAGATCCTCTCTGAAGCATTTAAGCGCAAAAACAAGATCGAGTACCTCAACGAGGCGATTGACACATACCGTCAAGCTTTTGAGCGGACGTCACCCTCCCTGCGCTCACCATCATTCCTTCGCCTTTCTAACTCTTTACTCCTCCGCATCGACTCCGGATCATTTCCAAGTCACCGTATGCAAGACGAGGATGAAGTGGTGAAACTACTCTCCCAGTGTGTCAACGACAGACATGTGAGCCCCCCCAGACGATTTCAGTTTGCCGTGTGCGTGGGCATCGGTTGTGCGGCGTACCCGACTCGAACACTCCTCCATCTCCGAAGCGTATGATAATGCTGTCTCAATGATGCAAGTCACTCTGCTGTTTGCACCGACGTTGCAGCTAAAACACGCCACTTTCGCCAAGGCGGATGACAACTCTCATAGGGTGCCGCTAGACTATGCCTCGTATCACGTCGACATGAATCAACTCGAGGAAGCAATTGAGATTCTTGAAAGAGGGAGAGGCTTACTTTGGTCCGAGTGCGTCACCTCCGTGCTTCAATTGATCAACTTCTCCAGGCGATTCACAATTAGGACAAAGGTTTGCAGCAGTCAACCGAGACCTTGAGGAGCTCACTATGTCCATCCCACCGAGCCACGAATTAAGCATCGATGATGGCTCAGCCGACGACCCTCAGGGCGGTGGAACCATTCGGTCCGTCTCATACTGAAACAGCGTGGGCTGTCGAAGGAACGCGACACCTCATTTCGCAATTCCGAACCTTGCCAGGCTTCGATCAGCTTTCTGACATCTCCATCGTTCGATTCGACACACTCCGTTCTGCTGCCTCTTCTGGTCCTGTCATTATCATAAACCACTCCAAATGGCGCTCTGACATTCTAATCCTTCTTCACAATGCGTCTTTCTCCCTCATCCTTACCCCTCACGATTTTCTACAGACCGTACGAAAACATTGAAGGACAAGTGTTGGATTCGCGAAACAAACACGGGCTCGATTCAAGTCATTACGATGATACCCCTTGCCTCCGTCCTCGCCGAAGCTCTACGATCTCATTGGCGAACCCGTAATCGACCGACTCCATCAGCTTCGAGTACCAGAACAGTCCCGGATCTGGTGGTGCCCGACGTCCGTATTTTGTTCCCTTCCTCTCCATGCCATGGGTCCAATCCCATCCGATGGTGGTGTGGTGCGCTATTTCTTGGATCTCTACATCTGTTCCTATACCCCGACACTGTCCGCCCTCATCCAATCTCGTATTCGCGATTCAGATTCGCTATCTATGGATCGACCTTCCTTACTTCTCGTCGCGCAGCCTGACCCATCTCTTCCAACGGTGGGGGGCGAGATCCAAGTTGTCCGGCGGCTCGATACCGACGTGACAAGTCTCATCTCAGAAGCCGCGACACCTGCGGCTGTCATCGACGGCTTCATCACCACCAATTTATTCACTTCGCATGTCATGGTACACTGGAGGCCGACAAGCCATTCGAGGCCGGATTCGAGCTTTACGGAGACAAGCGCCTGACGTTATTAGATATTGTACGCTCGGATCTGCCCACTGC
Source organism: Lactarius sanguifluus (assembly GCA_021527775.1). Classification (NCBI taxonomy): domain Eukaryota; kingdom Fungi; phylum Basidiomycota; class Agaricomycetes; order Russulales; family Russulaceae; genus Lactarius; species Lactarius sanguifluus. Next base: position 69,924 of record JAKEYF010000279.1, read on the forward strand.
CGAATTCGCGTTTCTCTCTGCCTGCCACACAGCAGAGGTGACAGAAGGAAGCATCATCGATGAGGGGCTTCACCTTGCAGCTGCAGTGCAGTACTGCGGGTTCCGGAGTGTTGTCGGGACGATGTGGGCAATGGTAGACGAAGACGGACAGGACCTGGCGGAACATTTTTACAAGGCGCTGTTCTCTAATTCGAGACGAGAACAGGGGGTTCCGTATCACGAAAGGTCTGCGAAGGCGCTCCGGTTCGCGGTGAAGAAGCTGCGGAAGAAGAGACGGATCAGCCTAGAGAGATGGGTGAACTTCGTTCATTATGGGGCATGATTGGAGCATCTGTGAGTATTCCGGTTTTTCAAAGCGGAAGTGGCAGCGAATACGGGCAGGGATCATGAAAGCGTGGAGCGTCGAGATCGCGCGGCCTCTAGGGCTCGAGCTTGAGCAGGGCCACACTCAAGCGGAGGCCGAATGGGCAGTTAAGAGGAGACGGAGCTGTGCGGTGGCGAGTGAGGTGGCCGAGCAGCGGAGTACGGGAACTGATCGCAAAGGCGTCTCGGAGCTACGAAACCAAGTGACAGTGGGAGAGAATAGCCGAGATGAGATGAGAGGCTCTGTCGGCACACTGGCATACTTCTGTTCTGCCACGACAAATACAGTCGTAGAGTTCCACTCCCCCTTAACGTGTGAGTGTCGAGGTTTTATTGGACGTGACTGCAATGCTTATTGCCTGTCCGTAGTAGTGCGTGCAACGTATCGGTATGGTGGTACTGCGGCTCTATTTGATCTCGGGGAGTTCTGAGAATGGTTATGTACAATATACAGTTGTAGTCGTGGGCCGGTGACGCGAGTCTGTGAGCTGGCAGAATTTCTTCAGCCTTGGAAAACAGGATGCAAATACTTACTTTCCTCAAAAAAAACATTGTGGGGCCTTTCGATGACTAGAAGTTAACACGTTGTTGGCTATTATCGGTGAGATATAGGGATACATCAACGCCCAGGAGGAAAGTCTGTTGAAAGTGCGTTGCGGGAAGCAGACGCGGCTTGAGCCGCTAGAGCTTAATTAGAGTTATTTTTTGCCTTTTCAGTGCGGGATCGTATGTGGCAACGTGGCAACGGAACTAACCCAGCCCAGCCCCAGCACCAATTCCGTTGCTCGCACGTTTGTGCATGTGCGTGTGCGTTCGCCAATAGCACATTATCGCTCAAGTGACCTACACATAACCCCGACGGCTTGTACTTATCTCGAATTCTGAAAAGACAAAGAAGACAAGAGGGACCGATGCAGAGATCGCTCACCAGCAGGCCTTTTGCCAGGCACAGCTCCCACTTCAAGCGGAACGTGGGGGCCCGCATTCGACCTAAAAATATTTGCGGGGATAAAGCCAGCATTCACCCCCGGAACCGACTTGACTCCGGGCGGTTGCTACATAAACCCTACTCAGCAATGCTACCATACTTTCGTTGCTTCACGACTGCTACTGCGATGTCTCCTGCACCACTTAATCCTCCCCCTACCGAGCGGCCCCCTCGCGCGGTAGCTGTCTACTGTGGTGCATCACCCGGTACATCGACTGCCTTTCACCACGCGGCAGTCTGTAAGGACCCAGCTCTCCTTTGTCGTGGTCGCGTTTTCTGGTGACTTAGGGGGTTTATTTTAGCTCTGGGTCAAGCTCTCGCCACGCTTGGTCGGCCACTTGGTATGGCGGTGGAAGGCGAGGGATCATGGGCATTATCGCGAGCACGGTCCTCAACCATGGAGGACATGTCACCGCCGTCGTTCCTTCTGCCATGCTCCGAGCAGGCGGAGAGGGAGATCAGACCACCGGCGGTCACATCGATCTGGCCGAAGGCCACGAGAAGGTACAGTTATTGCGTAATGCCGCTGTCGGCCAAAGCTCGGCAGTTCTGAACTTCACCTAAATTTAGATGACGTCCGTAAGTTGGTCTTTCAATTCACCCTCATTATTGGTGTCTCAGACACCTGGATAGGTCGTCGTGGATTCCATGCACGAGCGCAAAGTGGAAATGGTGCGCCGGGTTTGTGGGTTTATTGGTCTTCCCGGGGGTTATGGCACGTTTGAAGAGGTAGTGTAGTATCCCACCCACACCGGACTATTTATAACGTCGCACAGATCATGGAGGCCATCACATGGACACAACTAGGGATCCACGCCAAGCGTATGGTTCACACATTGAGCCCACGGCCAACTCATGCTGACGGACTTTCTTAACGTACTTCGCTGTAGCTGTCGTCATCATGAACGTACTTGGGTTTTACGACCCGCTGCGTGCACAAATCAAAGGTGCAATTGCGTCGGGTTTTATCAAACCCCCAAACGAGCGCCTTGTGATTTTCATCGATGGCCCACCCGGAACCGACCCAACAGATTTTGACTGGGGCACTGCTGCCCTCACTGCTTTAGACGCCTGGTCCCCTCCCGGGCCTGGAATATTCTGCTGGAACAAAAATACCGTGGTCAAGTTGTGACCCTTGTCTTCTCGACAGCAGATACCTTAAAAATGTTTTGTTATATCATCGAAGAGCGTGGACCAAATAATGCAGCTATTAGAGCACCCTGATCCGATACAGTGCAGGAAGCGCAATAGCCCACCACGGACGCATTGAAAAGGAGAGTACAGGTTAAGAGGCCCAAGCTTTTCTTCTCAAAATATTCCCCAATCTCAACGGTCATGCAGGAAGAGCTTGCTTTCCTGAAGCTGGCACGATTTGCCTACTCGCATCCATGAACGCTTTGACTTCTTCATCAGTTATCGCTTTTCTGCGCTGTAACATGGCAACGAACAATCAAATCGGATCATATTCGGGAGATGTAGAACGACTGCATACCTCCTGGAAAGCGCCTGTAAACTCTTGCAGCACTTTGATAGAACGTGCTTTAAGCTGGCCAGTAAGAAGGCGTCCAGCGCGGTAATCCTGCAGATATCTCTTAATAATGCTTTTGGATAATTATCAACAACTTACCTCCCCGATTTGTGCCAGCTCCTCGTCATCCTCCAGGAAGAAGCTCAGGTACTGGTAACTAACATCAACGTCTGGGTTACCGCCAAGCCGCCTGTGCTCTTCCTCTGTCTCCCGACCCCCGCTGAACCCATGGCGGTTGATCTTATTTTTGATCTGATTGGGCGTATCGCTCATGTATATGCTCGAGTTAACGTCAGAGGCGCTCATCTTTGTCTGAGGGCCTTGTAGAGCGGGGAAGAACTTCGCGTGCAGCAGCGTCGGCTTGGGGTACTTCAGTTTCTGCGCAACGTCGCGCGTGAGGCGGAAATAGGGATCTTGGTCGATCGCGCATGGGATGAGACAAGGGATGTCGGATGTCGTACCGAATATATGCGGGAAGGAATTGGAAAACGATGGCGCAGCCTGGATTGCAGCAAAGTGTATCTTGCCGATGTTGTCGCTGCGTAGAGAAGCTGGTCCCGGAAATGTATCGCAGCGAAGAAAGACGTACGAGTCGCCAAAGCCAAATGTGGCCTTGGCTTGGCTAAGCGTGATCTGGCGCGAAATTTTCGAGACGTTCTTGTAGAAAGGACCGCCGACGTAGTCGTAATCGCTGAAAATAAATGTCCTTTCGAGCTTGAATCCGACGCCAATTATGTCTTTCGCGTTTTTTAATGCGAAATCGTGCGTCTGTTGGGTTCGAGCTCGTGCTTGAACAGGAACTTTTCATCGTCTGGAAGGGATGCATGACGATAACGAAATGGAAAGGGGAAAAGGGATGCTACCAGTCAGTTGAATCACCAGTGGGACATCAAAAACGTCCTGCAGCCATCTTTTCGCGATGAATAGTCCTGAAATTCGGGGGTAAAGGCAACTCACTTGGTGAAGACAAAAGGAATCATATGACCCAAATGCATGCTGTCGCTGCTGGGACCTCTACCGGTATATAGGAAGAACGGCTTCCCCTTCTCATAACGGTCCAATATTATGTTGAAATCTCTATCAGTAAAGCGCTAGCCATCAGCCTGAGCACATCGCCGCCACGCAGACATCCGAACAAGACGAGGCCCACCTGTGTGAGAAGAACATCCCGCGCCGCAGGAGAATGTGGGGCTTTGCCCAGTCAGACGTTCAAAGCGCTCCAAAACCGCGGCATCGATGC